>JAJJKE010000078.1:0-165594 GCA_022376655.1 Xylariomycetidae sp. FL0641
GATACTTAGCCCAGATCTGGAGACCGACCGAAGTAAGTAAAGTACCTTACAGCCGTACCAGGCTGCCGGGCACCGCGCGATGCCGTCTACAGCAGCGACGCCGGATATCATCAGATTCACATGTTTGTTTGTTTGTCTGCTTGCTACCGTACCGCCTCCTCGGCAGCAACTTACCTACTACATAAGGTACCTACATAGGTCTAAGTGCATATGGCGACGGTAACCGAGAGCCGCAGCGTGCGGGCGCGTGGGTGGTAATGTGTAAGTCGGTCACACACACCACCACTACCGCCCCCATCCTTCACCTACCCTAGGTAGGTACCTTACCTACTGCCGGAGCATGGCACGCCGACGTCCCACGGCCATGGTCGCCGCGGCCTGCATGAAGAATTCCTTGCGGATAAGTGCGGTAGACGCATACGCGACCCCTCCTTCTCTTCGGCGTCTTAGGTACTCACTTCAAGGAGTACCTACCGTAGGTACGTACATACCTACCCGTTACGCGCGCGCGCGCTTATTCCCTCCTAACCCCTGGTCGCAGTTTGCACGGCCACGCCTCCCGTCGGCACTTCCTTCTGGGGGAGTAGCCCTGGAGGTAGGTACCTACCTAGGTACTTACATACCGAGGTACTTACGTTGCAACGGTGGGCGCCGACGGATGCCGCTGCCTGCGTCGACGGCGTGCGCGAGACATTACCTGCATAAGGTAGTGGGCTATTCCGATTTCCTGTTTATGTCTAGTTAGGTACTTAGGTTGGTAGGTATACATACATACATACTAGAGTACGTTAGCTAGCTATGCGACGTGCCGGCAACAGCATGAGGTATTCATCATCATGGCAACGCGCGAGCCACAGCCGATGCTTTCCCAGCCCTACCAGCCCCCCCTGATGACTTGATTGAGGGGGTGGCTTACGGCGTAGTGCGGCGGGCGAACCGTGGTATGGATGGCGTATGGCGTACCCCTTTGCCTGATGACGGGCGTTCAGATACAGTGACTCCAATTAAGTTTCGACCAACTTTTTTTTTCAACGCTTTCGTTTTTTCTTTATTTACTTCTAAATAGCCACATATATACGTAAGAAAATTAATAAAATTGCTAGTATATACTTTTACCACTAAAGAATTTTATTGTAATTTTTTTAAGTTTTAAAAACGAAAATTAACGTAGCTAGATAAAAAAGTAAAACTAAGGTTTTTTTAATACTTTTAAAGTTTATATGTTAATTTCTTAAGATATTTATATAATAGCACTATATAAAACTTTAATTTTATACTATGTTTTACTCGAAGATTTCGAATTTTAAAACCGTTTTTTTATATTATAAATGGTTGTTGTTTTATAGTAAAGAATAAGGAGTAAACCTTGAATTTTCTTGAAAATTTCCGATTTTACATAGAAATTTCTGGTTTTTTTTATACCTAACTTTTAACCTTAAAAATCTTTGCGAAAAAAAATCGTAAAAAATTAAAACCTGGTTATATTAATACATTAAGCAGTTAAATATTTTATAGTTTAAAAAGTAACATATGTGGGGCTATACTCGTTAAGATGCACGCTTTTAAAGTTAGTGTGTTTTGCTGTAAAAAAGACACTTGGTCGAAACTTAATTGGGCCCACTGTAGATAGATGGGAATCTGCAATCTACTGACTTACCTATCGGTTCTTCTACCTGCCCGAACGGTGCCGCTGCGTCTCTTTCTCTCTATCTCTCTCTCTGCATCCCATATTGCGCGTCCGGTTTGACGTGACGCAGTCAGCCGTCCGTCTGTCTGTCTGTCTGTCTATCTGGGTTTACTAGGTTTTATTACTTGAGACGGGCGTGCGGCAAGGCACGGCACGGCACAGAACCCCGACCCGACTCATCAGCGGGCATCGTGGTCCCCGACCGGCGCCCCCGGAGCTGATTGGCCAGCTTACGACGGCGGGCGAAACACCATGGCACGACGTTGGGGTGCTATATAATACTCACACGATGGCCGATGGTGTCCCCGATCTGGCCTGCAAGTCGCCGCCACCTGGGGATGATGATATCGATATTGGGTTCGGTAGGTACTTAGGTAGCTGCGGGAGCACCCGGAACTCTATACTGGTCCAATGCGGTAGGATCACGTTAGGTAGCCTCCGTGGTCCCTGGATCGGTTGGATCTGCGTTAGGCCTGGTGCGGTCCCGGACTGTTGGTAACGTTTGCCCCTTTCGGACACCGCGAGAGTTGAAGCCTGCCCTTGTTGGGTGTCAGGACCCCTTTAGACTCGGTCAGGGCGCGGATGTCTAAATCCAGCCTCATCAGCCTCCTCTACCGACGCCCCATTCAGCCAACGACGTCGCTTAAGGACGAGGCTCTTTCCTCGGATTTATTGAGTATTTCTTTTCCAAGTGTCAGAAGGGCGATGATCATCAGCGAAAGGACCGCCCAGTCATGCCTTAGATTCACGCCTTAGATTCATGCCGCCTTGATCCGGACCATACTCGGTTCTACCAGATCAGCTCGCTCAGTCCTCCTCACCGATCAACACAGCTGGCAGGGGCGACAGATGCAATCAGCCGGTTCCAGGATCGACTTCCATCCTATTGAGTCCTGGTTTCCCGTCCAGGCAAGACGAATACTACTGTAACCCCAGCGCCGACTTTCAGCTCGGGGGCTATAAGAAGTAAGAACATGACATGGCGACGGTATTCCCGGCGGTGCGGTGCACGAACCCGGCTTCTAGAACCTCTATTGCCGACATGGGAGACGCCATATGTGCTCTTCGGTAGATGAGAAGATGGGAGGTAGAGCAAGCAGACGAGTCGACATGCCGGTAGACGAAGTCCTATGCAGGTTGCCGCCGATGCGGCCGTCGTTCATGTAGACAGCTGACCTACATAGATTGCGTTCTCGAGTCGCCCTGCCTGCGTTGCTGGCACCGGCTGCGGGTAGCCTTATTAGCCCTGGTCAAGTCCAGCTACTGTCGACTCAGCTGGTCGCGGCGCCTTGAGGTTGAGAGATCGGCGTTGTCGCATTGGCCCGTGGCCTTGCGAGTCCATCAATGCCTTGTTTCCTGTCGGGACCACTGCCAATAGTCAGTTCATGAGGAGGAATTCGTGGTCGCCCGCTAATGAACATAAAGGGCATTCAATAAGCGTGGTGTCCACCGGGCGAACATGGAAAAAGTTATCGCTTAGATAGATCAGATGGAAAAGGACGTCTCCTTAATAAAAACAACTCTAGAGAGATTAATCGATAGTCAGAAAGCCGATAGACAGACGATGGCAGAGCTGAAGGATACAATCAAGGAGCTGCGGAAAAGGGCCCAGCGCGACCCTGCTACGGCAACCCAACCCCCTCGCCCGACGGGCACGCCATCCACGATCAAAAAGTTCGGAAAAGCACCTAGCACCAAGCGCACATTTTCAAGTAATGTCCTCGCTGGGTCGCCTCGAACACCCGGCAACGCATCCCTCTTTTCCCGCAAACGCGGCCGCCCTCCCAAGCGACAGGTGGATGACGACGACGATGAGTTCAGATACATTAAACCCCCTGATTATCCCATCAACGGCCTAGGTGGTGTCAGGTGACGCTGTATTTCATCAGGCGGATGGAATTTCGATCCCATCGCATGACGCTGTCCTCAGTGTCAAGAGTATCTCTTCAGCCTGGCCTTCTTCATTGGGAAAGCTTGTCTTTCGCCTTCTAAATTTAAGGTAGTGGGTGCTCCCACTCCTTCCCTTCCTTCCTTCGTCTCTCAAGCTAGGTGTGGCGCCCTAAGTAAGCTTGATTTTTAACATAAGGTAGGTACCAAGTTAGACACTTACCGTTAACCTGATACTAAAAGGCAAGCTTTCCTAACTTTACACGGCAAGCCTCACCAAATCGCCCATGCTGCCATATACAGCGAATTTTTTATCGTTCCTCGCGCTCACGCTGATTATCCCCAATGTCCAACGAGGAGACCCAGGCTACCGATCTGGAAGAGTGCTGCTGATCGTTCGTTCAGCAGATACGTTGGTGCCACAGTGCACCAGGGGCTCCTTGGACCTTGATGAGATAGACAGTTCGGATTCCGATGGCAGTACGCCGGAGGGAGGCTCCCGTGCTTCCAGTGGCACATCCGAAGGGGTGCAAGCTCCGACTCCCGCCCGCAATATAAGCATCGTCTTTGAGGGCGTGGCTGAACTCTATCGCATGGGCCTGACAATCGAGAATGAAGAAGTCGCCAGTCCGGAGTTCTTGGAAAACCGTCAGAGGACCGAGAATGCCTCCAATGCCGAAGAAATGGTCCTAGTACGAAGGCTGGCCTATGCCAACGGCCAAAGACGCGAGCAACTGCAGTACTGGGAAGCACACCCTTATCAGCCAGGAGAAACTAGCACACCCGGGCCTGTCGAAAGAGAAACCCAGGCAAAAAGGGGGGAGGAATCTTCGCAGCGAGCACCAACAACGCGAACCTTTTCATCAGTGGCCAAGTCAGATGTGCTTCCAAGCAGTCCATCACAAGCAATGCATACAAATGTTCAGACAGTTTACGCACCTACGGTCGCGGGAGACTCCACTGCCAGCCGGATTCCCGACGTTCCAATACCGAATTCGGATACCGAATTCAAGTGTCCGTATTGCCGGATGGGTCTCGAAGCCAAAGAGATGCGGAAAAGGGACAATTGGAAGTGAGTTGCCACCTTTCTGCTTCAGACGATCTACTCACCAGCAGTAGACGACATGTCTTCCGAGATTTGAGGCCTTACATTTGCACATACAATGATTGCCCGGACCCAACGAAGCTTTTCGCTACCCGACATGATTGGATCTACCACGAAATGCAGATGCACCGCAGGCAATGGCGTTGCCAACTTTGCCAAGAGAGCTTCTACTCCAAGCCAGACTTCGTTACGCATATAGCCAGTGCTCACAAGATCGATGCCAATCATCGCGGATTCGAGGTGTTACTGGACTTGAGTGAACGGCCAGTGGACGAGACCTACGTGGAAGTCTGCCTTTTCTGTTCCCAAAAACTTCAGATGAAGACTTTATTGGACCATGTGGCTGGACATATGGAAGGATTGGCCCTCTTTTCGTTGACACCAGCGGCCGAAGACGCAGACGAAACGCAGGAAAGGCTGTTTCGTAAGATAGACACTTGGAGAGCGACGACACTATCTCAGAGTAATCTACCTGGGTTTTCCTTGGTTCAAGGTACTCAAGATAGTGGAAAGGCTGCGGTACTGAGGGCAATCCAACATTTTCCCTTCCGTGGTGGGACCAACGCAAAGAAGACAGAGGGATACCACGAGGTTAAGAGGAAACGACTGGAGAAGATACTTCTGCTGCGTCAGATGAGAGTCTCAAATTGAAGTAGTAATAGAAACTACACTGACCGGACAGAAGTCTGTGGACGGGTTAACAGCTCACCCTCTTTCTAGGATTGGGATAATCACCTTTTAGATGATTATCCTGCCATTATGATTAAGTTGTGAGATAATCAAATGCTATAGTAATGATCCTATGCACTATTCATAATAGAATAATCGCTCGCAATGTGATTGTCCCGCTTTGAATTTTGGCAGGCCCCTTTATCGAAGGGCGTAGAGTTCTGGGCGGTCAGTGTATCAGGAGACGCCCTTCAAGACCTACAACCTCAGGCACTAGTGATGGCATGACCAACCCCCCAACGGGAAGCACCTATCAAGGGCCAAAGAAGACAAAGAGCCAATACCTGCATATATCAGAAACCTGACCATAGACCTTACCTTAGGCTCCTCATGCCACAATAGAGCTCTATTGACCCCCAAACCCTGGGCCTCCAATGAGGGTCTAGACACAATCAAGCATCAGCGTCCTCCAGCCGGGACCGCTGGCTTTCATTTGAACGACCTGGTAAGGCTTCACTGGCATTGGGTGGCCAGTTGCCTGAGTAAGCCGTCAGGAAGAAGTATACGCGTTTGCCAAGAGAACAGCTTATGCCTCTGAGTATATCACCCAAAGGCCACTCGAATGACTGCTGAGAACGGGGGTCAACCCCATCTCTCAACCGTTCCGGTACCTTTCGAGCTTACCTTGCTCACCATGGATGACGAGTACTCGTCACCCGCAACCACGGGACCGGCGATGCGTCTGAACGGGCTCACATCCAACACCACGCGGGGACACCCGCCAGCAACCGACGAGCAACTGCCAGGACTGTTGCTGGGGATGCTAGGATGCGTACCGGACGGTGACAGGGACGAACAAGAGGGGTGGTCGGCGGTGGAGCGGATCGCCACCCGGACGCCGGCGCCGGGGCCGAAACCGCGGGCTGCGGAGCGGTGCGGATACAGACAAGACGGAGGAGGTCCCGGGCGACCCCTATTATGGAGACGAGGGCGTGCAAGTCGTTGTTGGTACTGATGTCAGCGCCCAGCGACCTAACACGGAGCGGGTCGCGAGCAGGCTGGCGGTGCAGTGCGTGGTGGAAGCTTTGATGTCGGCTGGGATTCTTCGATGATGACGCACTGAGGGGGCCGGGCCCCAACTGCAAAGGTCTAGAAGAAGAAGAGACTCGTCGACCCCCCCGATGACAAAGTTTCAGTCGTCTTCATCCATACATCCGCTGGCGTCGGTGCCTCGTCCCTGGGACACTGACTTCCGGGTTACAGTAACAACTTACTTCAACGTTGCGGTGAGCCCAGGCTGGTTCCCGCGGACAAGTGAGCTCCACAAGCTACAGCGTAAGCACGAGCAGACTTGCGAATCTCTGGACGACAGGATCGGGTCCTCGCTGATCTTGACGTCGGCTCACCCAGGTACTGAGGCTGTGTCTATCAACCAAGAGCACCGGTCAGTATCCCAGGTTCCCCGACGATACAAGACGGCGGGAGGAAATCGACAGTCCTCGGAGGACGAGTCACGCGCTGCTGCTGCAATTTCAGGAAGCCCAGCAATGACGGAACAAGCTCTGAAGCTCGACTCTGGGAGCTGTCCGGATCGGGAAGCGATAAAGTCAATCGAGACGCAGACACCTTACGTAGAGCGGTAGGCCACGCAAATTTTCCGTTGTGATGTCAGAGTGGCATTAGCTCTCGAAGCACGAGCTAAGGTACCTAGTCAGAAACGCGCCGAACGCGGTACCTATCAAGGGGTTTGCCGGGTGCTCGTCGTTGCGATTACTACCTTGCAAAAAAGTAAGACCGGCAGGTGAAAGCTGCAGTCCTTCACGAGTCACGATATTGCGATGCCTTCATCGCTCGTCTGTCGAGTGAATGGGTGGTGTCTAGGACGGGGTGGTGTTCGCTAACCCGGGCGGCGGTGGGTCAGGCGTGCCTTCAGGCGTTGAACATGACAAAGTCAGGCGGTCGTTTGGTGGTGTGGGCTGTGGGCACGACCATCACCGGCTCTTGGAGGCTCCATCCTGGCCTGGGCAAGTCACTTCATCAACGACACAGTTGATGCCGCCCGTCTCCCCTACCTACTACATACGTGCCATCCCCGTGTCGTCCGCAAGCTGCTCATTCTGGAGAGCACTTTTCGAATCAAAGAATGGCTATTCCGAGGTGGACCCGGCAGCCCGGCAAGCGCAGAGAGGGCCGGCTGGGATCTTGCGCCGGATCTGCCCAAGACTCACCACCAAGGCGGGGTCGGCGGGGAATCCTTGTCTTGCTTGTTGTCTCGGCTCATTGCAGTTGTTGGAGAGCCATTCTTTTGCTTGGCTGCTTGGCTTGCGCATCTGAAGATCATGTTTCGAGCATCATATCAGAAATGTCATGTTTGCACCGTTGCTTCTGCTTGTAGGTCCGCTTGCCCGTCGCCAGTCAGCTTGGAGCAGAACGTGGCAGGAAACGGGCAGACCATCAACTCGACTCTTCGTACGACGAAGCGAGCAAGCGAGAGGGGCGGGCAGGGATTATGTACCTCTCCTTGCACCATCCAACCATTCCGCCTACAGTAGGGCGGGCAGAGGGCGAGCTGTACGAAGGGACTCGGACGTACTTTCGCCTCCTGCAAGCGGCTGCAGGACCAACCCGGAGGATCGGATAGCTTGCGAAGCCACGCAGAATAGCGGAAGGTCGTTGAAGCCCAAGCCCGTGCTGGAGAAGGGAGGTTTTTAGTCCTGGTGAAATAGACGTAGTAGCCAATCAAGCCGGGCAGGGAAGGGCTACAAGAAGCTACCCAGCCGGTTGGTCGGCCGTGCCTCGAGGCCACATGGTCCAGAAGTCCAGAAGCTCCAACGGTCATCGATACGACCCTCCCGTCGTCCCACGTCCGTGAACATGTAAAGCTCGCAGCGGTGAAAGAGCGTTGCTAGGAGCCTCCTGTCTACTGTGTAAGCCTTCAACCCCTACCTAAGCATTCTGCGGCGGAATACTTTGTAGGCCCGAACTTCCTGGTTGAGGGTTGTTTGTCTCGATTCTCTACTCCATGTGCCGTGGAGCAGAGTGTACGATAGCTTGGGCACCAGACCTGCCTGCTTGCCCGATAACACATACAGCCGATACCCGACGGCCGTCGCAGTAGTCGTTACCACTCCAACAGCTCGGAGGTCTTGCTAAGCAGAGACGGCGCAGAACTACCTCTTATGGCACTGACAAGCTAGGCGAGCGTTGATCGACAAGCAGCTGGTTGATAGGAAAGTGACAGTACGGTACAGGTCTTCGGCGATAGGTCGCCAGGGTTGAGCAAGGTGGCACGAAGGAGAAGATCATCTGTTCTGCAGGTGTCTCAGCCAATGGCCAACCAGGGCGGTTCAGGACAATCAAGGCCAGAAGCGAGGTTGTCAGATGACGGAGCTATTCGGCGGTTCCAGGGGTGCAGGATACCTACTTACTTTACCTAACATATATCTGGATAGATAGGGACTTGGGCAATGGGGGATCCATTCCGGCCAGGGAGATATCTGCATATAGCAGATAGCCGGGTAATCTGGATGGGCACACGGACGCGAATGTACAACACAAGGGACAGAAACATGTTAGACGTACAAGGCGGTGTCCCTGGCGTAGGTACCTGCAAGACCTGGTAGCGGAGGTAGAGGACGTAGCGGGCGAGACTTGTTTGGAGGGGTCGGCTTGGAGGGGTCTTCCAGCCCAGAACGGACCAGCCTGACCAGGGCTCCACACAGGGGTCCAGCGTGGTGCTGGCTTGGCACCTTGACCCTTTGGAGAGAGCTGACACCCTGACTTGCCTCCCACCGTCTGATCAGTGATAAGACGTTCCTACCTGCATTGCTGATGAGGGGTGGGCTCACATGGACATGTTCGCGGTCAGTTGTTCCACTTCCGCTCTCATGCTCGTTGGTACTAAAACAACTGCCATCCTCGGCTGTCCATATCTGACTACTTGAGTTCCCAGTGGCGATGCTAGCGTAGACGAGAGCGGCGCCGTTTGAAGTGTCCCACTCTTGTACACAGCACCTCAAGTACCTACCTACCGATGTGCCTACGAGCGAGTCAACAAACCAGCCGCCGCCGCAAGCTGACAAGCGACGAGTGACAGACAACAAGAAGTCCAGTTGCACGCAGCGGAATAGGGGCCCCCCGTCCGCCACCTCTTGCTCCTCTTTCCTGCTGCCCCTCCACCTCAGCTCACCTTGGCTGCTTGGGCTCTCGATCCTCATCAGTTCCCCAGCCCTCCGTCCTTTGCCCTCGACTCTCTCACTCTCACTGCCTCACTCTCCGCCCTTCTTTTGGTAGTCTGCGCAGCTAGAGACCAGCCTCACATTCACTTCCCGGCCACCGGCACCCACACGAGCAAGTGAGAGAGCCTTACACATGTCTTTTCTGCTCTGCTGAAGCTGCTACACGGCCGCCCGCCCTCTCGCCCACCCGCGAAGGAGCCTGACCCGAGATAGCCTCATTTGAGTTCTACCGCTGTGTTAGCCCGCCTGGGGTACCCATCCGACACGAGCAACCGTCCGAAGCTCCCCGCACCGGGTCACTGCATCACCATCACGCGTCTTAGCTAGAATCCATCCAATCATCATCACCACTTTCAGTTTGAAGCGTCTCTGCGAGTCGCGATCTGCCTTTCTCTCACTTGCTATTTCTTTGCCCAGTGCTCTTCCTCCTCTTGCTTCCAACTCTTGAGTAGCACGTTTGCCGTTGGCATCCGAGGCTCCCAGCTCCGAATTCCGATCATCCTCACCATACCGGTAACCAGTAACCAGCAATGGCTCCCCTTCCGTCCGAAGTCACCATCGAAGCGAGTCCTCCGCTCACTCCTACCGACGAAAATGGACCTACCACCCTCCGACCTGGGGGTCCATCGAAGGGCAAGCGTCGCCAGAAACTGCTGCGCGGTATTCAACGCATCTCTTCGTCCCCGTCCTTGGCTCAGATAGGCCGCGGTCGTTCTTCGAGCTCTCCCTACGCCGGCAGTCGAGGTGCCTTTTCCTGCGTGAGCCTCGCAGCTACACCAGCATTCAACCAGTACAGTCCCGCCTACACTCCGAATGCCCAAAGCTCGAGGCCAGAGAGCCCCTCGACCGAGTTTCCAGGCTTCGACGCCTTCGAGAGCCACCTTGCGCCGAGAAAGGTTGCTCATACCTCCACGACCTGCCTGACTCCAGCAACCGCCGCTCTTCCTGCCGACCTTGCAGTTGCCCGTGCTCGATCCACTTCTCGAAAGCCGTTCAGGGATTTCTGGAATAACATGCCACATGAACTTCGCATCCATATCCTTTCCTTCCTCCATCCCAGAGAGCTCATTCGAATCTCACGCGTAAGCAAGGGTTTCCACAAGTTCAGCTTCGATGGTCAACTATGGACACGATTCGACGCGACCGAGTTCTACACCGACATCCCAGCCGAATCTTTGGCCAAGATTATCGTTTCTGCCGGTCCGTTCGTGAAGGATCTGAACATTCGTGGCTGTCTTCAGATTGAACATTACAAGCGTGCCGAGGTCGTGGTCAAATCATGCAAAAACCTGATTAATGCCACGCTGGAAGGTTGCCGGAATTTCCAACGATCTACGCTCCACAACCTCATTCGAAGCAATGAGAGGCTTGCTAACCTCAACCTCACAAGCATGACGGCGGTGACGAATGCCACCTGCAAGATTATTTCGCAGCATTGCCCGCAGCTGGAATCCCTCAATGTGTCGTGGTGCAAGTACATGGACGCACGTGGGGTTAAGATGGTGGTGTCAAACTGCCCAAGGTTGAAGGATTTGCGAGCTGGTGAAATCCGAGGTTTCGACAACACCTCGGTCGCCGAGGCCATCTTCAAGACCAACAACTTGGAACGACTAGTTCTTAGCGGATGTTCGGAACTGACCGACGAAGCCTTCATGATCATGGTCCAAGGCACCGACCCCGAGATCGATATCCTCACCGACAGGCCCAACGTCCCGCCTCGAAAACTCCGCCATCTAGACGTCAGCCGTTGCTCGCAGCTCACCAGCCAAGCTGTCAGCGTCCTAGGCCACCTTGTTCCCAACCTCGAAGGCCTTCAGCTGAGCGGCTGCACGGCTTTGACTGATGCGGCGCTTGAACCGATTCTGGCATCTACACCTCTTCTCACCCATTTAGAGCTGGAGGATCTCTCAGAGCTCACGAACGACGTCCTTTCCGAACACCTCGCGAAAGCACCATGTGCACCGACACTCAAACATCTGTCAGTAAGCTACTGCGAAAACCTCGGCGATACTGGCATGCTTCCCGTCATCAAAAGGTGTGTGAGTCTCCAGAGCATCGACATCGACAACACGCGCATCGGTGATCTTGTCTTGGCGGAAGCGGCGGCCATGGTACGAGCCCGAGCCGCCCGGACGTCGGCCAAGACTTCCCGTCCCCGCATAGGGTTGAAGATGGTAGTCTACGACTGCCAAATGATCACTTGGACTGGCGTTCGCGAAGTGCTATCGTGGAATGCCGAAATCCGCCAACCTTCCGGTGGTGCGCCTAGCTATCCTACCGAGATTATCGGTTTGAAGTGTTTCTACGGCTGGCAGCAGACGGTCGAGCAGCACACGCAGCGTGTTCTGCGAGGTGATTTCGCCGCAGCGGCAAGGCTCGAGAGGAAATGGGCAGACTACATGCAGGCGGTCGAGGAGGCGGGCGCTACGGGTGCAGGCAACCGCCGACGAAGGAGACGAGCCCGCGAAGCCCAGATGCTACATGCGGACGAGGAAGAAGGAGGCGCTGCTGCTGGCCGCCGACGTGCGCGCACTATGGGAGGTTCATGTACGGTGATGTGAGAGGTTATCGGTAACCGCAACACGGCACAAGTGCCTTCAACCGCCAGGCTTTCGGCCATGGATGGCTTGAAGATTGTATTATGATATTTTCGGCGCACTATGATTGGCATATCATCATCGCTGGGGGGGCACCGGATGCAGGGTTCACGGCGTTAGGACACGGGAGCGATCAGATTTGGCACCCTTCGGAGAGGCTGCGCGTCATGTACCTTGGAGACGTCCTCGATCCTGCACGATGCGCGCCGGTTTTTCATGATGACAGTGGTATGAAGATTCACCGCTCCGGCTCTTGTAGACTTGCTAGCTAGCATACATCACTTCCGTACTCAACTAGATTCATCCAGCTACTCACATCCGTAATGACCTGGTGCGCTCTAGCGAAACGACATGCGACGAGACGCCATACCACTCCTCTCGTCAACCCCGGCTTAATGAGCTAGAAAGCCTGCCTGGGAGCTTGGTCTCCGGTGTACGCCACCCACCCGCCCAACCACCCTCTCTCTCTCTCTCTCTCTCGTCCCCCCTTGCGTCGGCTGACCCGACCGACCGACGCGGGCCTGGATCCTGCATCGACTCGCCCTTACCGCCGCCACACCCTGGCAGCAGTAAGGTAGCGAGGGTTGAAGATTGCATGCCACGGCGACGCCGGCGCCCTGGCGGCGGGGTCCGGGAGGAACAGGGGAGTGAGTACTTAGGCAGCTAGGTATTTGTTTGTGCGGTGGAAGACGCTCGAAGGACGCTCGCTCCCTGGCGACTAGGTTGGGGGGTCGGTGGAAGCCCTTTCCCTCGCGGCTGGGAGTAGTCAAGGGCGGAAGGGCGTGGGCATGGGTACTGCCCGGACAGAAGCAGATAAGGGCACGATACATACAGCCTCTTTCGTATACGTATGGGTAGTTGATCCGAAACGGATAGCTTTCACAGTCACCGAGTCACATGGAAGACCGCATCGTCCAGGTCTTAGGAGAACCCATCTTATTGTCTCCGTCCTAGCGTAGGGTGTCTGCCTATCTATCAATCGATGGTAGTCCCCTTCGTCCGCAATAGAAAGCAGGCTAATGCAAAGGAAAGCAAACGAAGAGACCACAAGATCGCCATCTGGCATCCATTCCGAGGCGACGCACCATTAGCTGCATCTGCTGCATCTTATTCCCCATCTGACACCTCTAGATTGGTGTCATTCCCATCTGTCGCATTATTGTCGAGATAGTCCTTGGTACGACGTCGTGCAAGGCGGAAATTCGTCGTTGATCTGTGTCGGGACAGGCTCGAAGATTCCAGAATCGACTATTAGTGATTAGAAAACCAGTATAGAAAGGAAAGAAAAAACAAAGCCGAGGAAATTCCGCGCAGTGCCTGGATTCCGAAGTGCTAGGCTGTTTTGCTGCCGGCTGGGGAAAGAGCGCAAGCTCCAGGTGGAATAGGGGTTGGGGCTTCGCAGTCTTTCGTTGTGTCTCTGGAAATGCAACCAGACACCGTCAACCAGGCCTTGATGCTATGACATGAGGGCTGTTCTCGGCCATTGCAGATCCAGTTGAGTTAGTAGAGACTGGGTATTGTAGTCAGTCGAGTTGATTTTCTGGAAATCCGTGCTTCAAGGCAGTTGATGTTCATTCATATGAGTGGCCTCATGATAGTCAGGGGCATGGTCCTTAGAGCGTGTTCACCGCAACCGGGCGACACATGTGTCGGAAGGTCAGCTTATCCAAGAACACGCCGCGATTGTCTCGGTTGTCGTACAAAGCTCTCTCGTTATGGTGCACCAGAAGCAGAATGAACCGCTCCTCAAGCCAGTTCCAGATCCAGTTGAACTCGGCGGCCGCCTTAGTCTCCCTCAGGGTTTTTTCAGACCTGATGTTGACATCCAGCTCCAAGGAATGCCAGCTTCGACTGTTGAAAGGAGGTCGTCGATAGGTGGGATCATTGGATAAGTTGATGAATTGGTATCCCTGCTTGGTATTGTACTTGGGGGAGCAGGTGCTCATGACAACGTCGAACAAAGCTGTGCCAATCTTCTTGTGGCGGAAATCCGGGTGAACAATGGCGGTCAACTTGCCAGTGGCAGTGCCATGCGTTGCTCGTGAACCTCCGATGCCCCGATGACCGACATCTACCATGGCAAACCCAATCACCTTGCGTCCTGGAATGGCGTCTCCGTGTCGGTACCAGCCATCAACTGCAACAAGGAATGGCATGTGGGCCTGGCGGCAGAATCCCAGTATTTCTAGAAATCTTTCATCAGGGACCGGCTCAGCATCCACCAGTCTGTATCCGTTCTCAACCTCGTGATTGTAGATTTCCGCAACGGCTCGAACATCAGCTTTTGCAGCTGGTCGGAGATGGCAAGGTATCTGGACCTCCCAGGGGCATGGCGGTGCTGGACTTGGTGCCCGTACTTCAGTCGTAGGCGTGACATCCCTCGTAGCACTGGCCCTTTTCAGGAATCTTCGCCTCTCTTTGACCTGGCGAGCAAATGCAGCGAATTCTTCAATTCGATGCTGTGAGCTCAAATTGAGCTGGTCTAGGCCCATTGGACCCTCTGTTTTACTTGTTAGTATCCGGCTTATCGTTGTTGTACTTTGTTGCTGAGGGGAGACTTACGGCGCCTCGTACGAGGTTGAATGACAGGTCGAAGAATCTCACCGGTCTGAGTGTCGATGTCGCAATCTTCGTAAACCGTAGTCCTGGGTCCAGGAAAGCGCGCACGAACTTGATGAGCTTTTGTGAGCCATCTGTAGATGAATTGTGCAGCAGGTGAGGTGTCTTCGCCCCACGAAACCTTCTGGAGCCTGTCCATAGGCTCCCTGTCCATTCCTTCGTCTTCTTCCCATTTAATCGTCTGAGAAACTGGATCTTGGCCTCGATAGTCGGGTTCAGACGTCATTTGGCCTGTCGCTTGGACATCAAGCTCAGGGAAGGTGGCGGGTTCAAGACCAGGTGCAGCGAAGCGGCTGACAGAACCGACACTTCGAGTCTTGGGCTCAGGGGCTGCCCCTGTCGCCTGCGCCAGAGCTTCGGAGGTTAGCGGGTTCACGACTGCTTCGATTCTCCCAAGCTCACGTCCCTCGCCGTCGTCCCAGCCGTTGTCATCGTCAATCGCTGCAAAAGGGTCATCTTCTCTGGCAAGCTGAGAAATAGGGGAGAGACTTCTGTCGTTTGATCCTAATCGGGGATCAGAATGTTCTTGCGGCTTGTCAGAGTGAACCTGTCTGTGATCCGATGCAAGGTTATCAGCTTTGAAGGATACGGTGCCGGGCTGCTTTTTATCGTGACTCGTTGAAGCAGCTCTGGCCTCTGCAAGCTGAGAGGGAGACTGGCCCCGAACGTGCGTGGAACGAGATTCGCATCTCGAATTACCGCCGTGGTGGACTGCTTGTCGACCTCCGTTCGATGCAGGAAGTTTCACATGAGAACTGACAGGCGTGAAAGGATTAATAGTAGCTGCCGAATAAGTTCCAGTTTGAGCATCAGGAGTGGTGACATTCTTCTTTAGATCAGATTCCGCAGACGTGGCATGAGTTGCCTTGGGCGACGAGTGGTGAGCTACTTGTGTGGGGGTGTTCATCTCAGCCGAAGTGTTCCTCTTGACCGCGGTGTCCACCGTGGTCGGGGTGTTCGAATGCTGAGTTAGCCACGAATGGCCATGCCGCGGCATTCTAGTGTTGGCTTTCCAGAGACCCTGACCAAGGCTCTGACCCAGAGGGGAAGTCCTGATGGGGGTGCAACGGCTCGCCCAAAGCTCAGGAGTCTTGGGAGTACTGTTCTGTGGAGCGGGATCTGTCTGGGTTTTAGCATCATCATCACCGCTGTTGATGTGACTGGAATCAGTTTGTGTCACATTCCCGTGACTAGCCATCTCGATGGTGGCATATCCTTCTGAGGCGTTGGGATTACCGCTCGGAGTACCAGTTGGGTTGTCAACAGCTGACTTCTTGGTGAGATCGTCGGCCAGGCTCATTTGCTCTGGGAAGGGTGTCGCAGGGTTGGCAATCCCGTTCTCAGCATCAGCAGACAGAGTCTCCGCTTCCTTGGGAGGACCCTGGCCCTTGGCATCCTTGCGATGCTCAGTAGAATGAACAAGCACAGAATCCTGACCCTTGGCGTTCTCGCGCTTCTCAGTCGGGTGAGCAAGGACGGGCTGGGCAGCAACTGGAGTGGGAGAAGTCTGTTGTTTGTTTGAGGCTTGGGAGTTCCGCGCTGCCAGGCTGGGGTGACGCAGGTGAGGCGGCAGCCCTTTATTGGGACTCAAGTTTCGCAGATGCGGCGGGGTGTTTTTGAGATGCCGCAGGTGCGGCGGTAAGGCTTTGGTGTCCATTGTGCGACAGCTTGTGGGCATGAATTAGTCTATGTTTTATACGATAACCTGGTCGGGGGTTGTCTGCGATCGCGGTGCCTGTGTGGAGTGTGGCTCACGTGGGTGGTGGGAAGTAGCTGTTGGTATCTGAGAGTGCACCGATGCGGTACTGAAAGGCGCATACAATTTGAGAGAACCAGTGCAAGGCTAACCAGATGGTAGAGGGCTGATGGATTCAGGACGGTAGTGGGAGTGGAAGAACGACATGTCAGGTTGGCATGGGGACGAGGGGAGCTTACTCACAGCGCTCAGGGCCAGTCGAGTAGACAGTGCTCTGGTAGCGATCGCAGCACGGTCTTTGACGAGAAGCCTTTGCAAGGATTTCCCAGTATACGGGTAGGCTCACCGGGGTCGAAAAAAGTCGGTGGATGCAGATGGGAAGGTTGCGGTGTTGAGTTGGGATGGGACAGAATGGAGGTTGGCGTGCCCCTGATGGGTCAGATAGGAAGATCAAAGAGGTGAGGCACGGAGAGGGCCACGCAAGGTAGCAGGCGACTGATCGGGGTATGTGAGAGGAAACGCAGTTGGAAGCGCAGGTGGATGGGTGTTAGATGGCCTCCCGGGTCAGTGTTGTGATGCGTCTTGAAAAACCGGGACATGTCCGTTGAAAGCTGTCGCAGGAGCAACGGCGCGATACGGCTCAAGGGGCTGATTGTGTGAACAAACCTGGAGCTGGATCAGATAAGGTATTTTATTTGAAGCTTGCCAGGCAACAGGTCTGTCGAGGTGAGGAAGGTGCAACTTGCCTGACGTTCTTTCCTACCAGGTAACCCTTGGTGGGTACCTACCCCCAATGCCTGCCTGAGGTCCCCTTTACCCAAATAACGAATATGCAGACGAGGTAGGAAATGCAAATGCGATTTCAAGTGAGCATTGCCTCTATCCATGGATTGTAGATGTTCAAGATAGCCCCGATCTCAGTCTACCAAACTCACCTCCAGATTTGGAAGGCACGGCCTTGAACAAGTTGATCCCCTCCAGCAACCTCAGCAAACATCAAGCAGGTCATGCTGTATCAGAAAAAGCCGGATTGTTTACAGTGAATCGGGATTGAGTCCGCCCTACCGGCCCATGGCGGACCACTTCCTCGGAGTTTCCTATCCATTCCAGTCCGGATGTGTGACCGGCCTCTGCACCGACGATCCAAGTACCTCCGGCTAGGCGGACATGTTTGGGTGAACGCGAAACACTAGAATACGGGTCTCTTGCCAGAGGCGAGTCCCATTGAGCTTGTAGTCTGAGAAAGGAGTTAAAGCCAGCGAACGCTTGACAGGGAAGTCTGCATGAGAACGGAGTGAGCCCGCTACTGGGAACCTTTTGCAACCACGAACCTATTGGACCAATCTTCCGCCAGTAGTTCGTATACACCCAGTTTTCAACACTATACCGAAAACAACGAGACCACTAAAGGGCTACGCCGCGTCCCTGGCAGGTCCCAAGGCATATTCGATCGCTCAACCACCATCGAGCATCTTGTCAGGCGCCAATGCGATGGCCGTCCACATAACGGCGGGGACGCTCGACTGCTGGCCTGTTGGAGTAGATGCAGAGCGCCACAGTGCTTTCGTTCAGTTCGTTGCCACCCACTGAGCGGAGCCGGCGGGCCGGTCGATGCCGGGGCAGGTTGATGCAGTGATGTGGTAATGTGGTTCCGTCTCAGTGCCTGCCCCAATTCGGTCTGCGCCGGGCAAGAAACTGGCGCGTCATTGTAGTCTCCTAGGCCTACTCCATGCCACTCGAGGACACGGCAGTGCCCATATCGAGCAATACAAGTGTTGCAAGAGCCATCCCGCTGCCCATGACATTCGCCACCGCGGCCAACGCCATCTTCAGATCACCATGGCAGTCAGTTGCATCGTTACCGGTACATGGCCCGGGATGATTCGGACCTCTGGAAATGTTGCCGCGCTAGTCGCGCATACGACCACGGCAACTCATCCGAGGGTAAAGAAGTCGTATTCCATCTCAGCGGGAGAGCTGTGGTCATCGTAGTAGCCATCAGACACGAAATCGGATCAAGATACACAGATGTGTGAGTCAAGTATGAAGCCAACCGGCACGTTGCTCGGTCAAGTACCCAAAGAAAACCTGGGAAATCGTACGCAAGTGGCCAGTATAGTTTGCTGGTCTGTCGGACACGAGTCTCCTATTTTTCAAGTCATTATCTGATCACCGGGGTTAGGGAGAGGACAGTCTTGGGGTCTTCCATGAGGCACACCAGGATGGGCAGGGATGCCGAGGATCTTTGCAAAGCACTGCAGAGTGACTGATATGTGGCGGATCCAGAGCCTAGAATCATGGTCCTGAGTTGTTTGAAGACGGTTGCATACCTAGGCAAAGGAGCTAGGTCGTCATTACGACCTGGTTTTGGAAACCTTAGCTGGATAGAAAAGCATGTCAAGTCGACAATGATATCCATACACTGTAGGTAAGCTTTAAGTAGCGGTGACATAATTCATGATGAACATTATCACTTTGGTATGAGCTTCGGGTCATGTTGTCCAGATGTTTGGAGGGAAGTGAGATCGTCTGAAGTCTGTCCCAGACACCCGACCCATGTGGCAATGGGACTCGTGATTGAGGTGCCAACCCCAAGCGCACAGACCGTGCTCTCTCCCCGCACCGTTAGGTTAGGTTACTTACTTAGGTAATCCACTTCCATTCCGGCTTCCGAACGCGCCCGATGGATCGCCCAACTCCGGCTGGCCGAGATCCGCGATAGCTTTCCCCCGCCCGCTAGGCTCTAGCATCTTGAAAGCCCCGCTAGCTTGTTCGTCGGAGACAAGGTCCACCTTTTCGTCAACTCCACGCCGTCCTCATCCACAGCGCGCGCTTCAAGCTCTAGGACAGCAAGGACAGCTCCCAGCTGGCAAGCCGGCGAATGTGCCTGCCTAAGGGCGGAATGGGCCATACGGACTACGGCCGATATTCGCGAGTCAGTTCATTCATTCCGCAGCATTCGTTGTCAGTGATCCATTCTTGGGTTCACTGAGAACCCCGGCCTCTGCTACTCTGTTCTCAATGCCATGTAGGTAGGTAGGTAGACATCAGGAGAATGCTGTGACTCTATACTACCGATCATCATCAGCAACCGGCGTGGTTCATTCATCATACCTCACTCAGCCCCGATGCTTACATCTGCGATGTCGTGGAACGGCAGAGCTTGCCAGCATGAAGTGCAACCGACTGCAGAACCTTTGTCCAACTCGACCGAGCCGTCTGTATCTCCCACGCCGTGCAAACGCCTCGAACAAGGTTTTCCAATTCTGCTATACGCGACTCGCGGGCGCCTCTGAGCCAAGACACCGTCTACTTGTCTTGCTTGCTATTCTCCGATGGCGACAGACATGCCACCGATCGCTTCCGAACAACTCAGTAGGACATGTCCTCTTGAACATATTTTGGGAGAGACCAGCTTCACGAGGATTGCCTCACCGTGGCTCTCGCGACTTCGACGGGGCTCTTGATAGGTCTTCGAACCGAATCGGGTGACAGGTTTGTTCCTGCTGCAATCAACTGCAGCCCAAGTCCTGGCCCAACGGCAGCAGACCGTGGAGAAGACCGGTAGTGCGCCGTCACCTTAGCGTCTTCCTGCGAACTGCGGATTGTCCTGACTACTACAAGCCGCTCCCCGCAGATCGTCCTCAGACTAAGCAGTTACCCGGACACGAGCTCGCTGGCCGCAAACCAAGCAACCAAGCAGCCGAGCGGCTGAAGTTCAATTGGTGCTGTGGCTCCATGTTCGATCACGCACCGTCATCGACCCTTCGTCTCGAATACCATGCTCACCTCGCCGGGAATCCGATTACCTCGGCGCGGGTCCCTCGATAGAGACGATATCGACCGACGATGTAGCCACTAGCTTTGGCGTCGATCCTTGTAGTCTGCCGTGGTACGGACTGAGATATCACCCCATATGGCTCGAGCTGCTAACAGCACAACAGCCCTAGTGCAGAACTGTGAGTTTCTCTTCTCGTGCCAAGACTAATGCAGTGATGCCGTTGAGACTTGCTATGCGGCGGCCTGGTCGTGGCCACCGCCCACGCCCTCTTGGAGAAAGCTTTATATGGACTCTTCAGCCAGTCCGCCTCGGCAGGTTAAGACCGGGGTAATCCCTCACCGCGAGTCCTGCAGTCAACCATGTGTCTATACACGTGCATATGCAGCGGTAGTTAGTGTGTAACGGTGTGGTTGCCGTCCCAACCTTCTGCCGTTCAACTCATCGTCCAACGCTCGAGCTAGGATGGTACGAGTATTCTTCCCAGCTCTAAAGCGTGTGGGCTGAGATCGCTCGAGAGCCGGCCTGCGCAAGGCACCCACTTCATCAGTTCCTGTTTGTTCCAACTTCGGATGTGCTCTCCTTCAGCCACACTAGCGAAACCATACACTAACGACGGCAACCACGCGATATCTCTCGTTGCCGACTTCGTATCACATCAGCTGGTCTCCACTCGAGCTCAGTGTATTGCGAGATAGCATGAGCTGGCCAGCCACCATCATGCGGCCAACGCGAAATGCTGTGAAACTAGCAGTAGTGATGCATTTTTGAGGTCGACGTATGTCATGGGCTGCTCTAGTCCTGTTCACTGGTCCCTACGAGGCGAGGTAGGACGGAGTATAAATCTTTCTTGCATTCCAGCTCGGTTCCGGCTCTGGAATTTCGACATCAATCGTCGGCTCGCTCTCCAATAAGAGTATCATTGAGTAACTCGTTCGCTAAGGTTACTTTTTCAGAGCTCTTGTCTAGCTGTCAGGCCTTGTCATTTATAATCCCGGGGTGTTCGAAGCTCCCACCGACACTCGCTGCATACTTCATTCGCTTGCAGTTGTGCAAGCTCGACAACCATGAAGGCCGTCTTTGCTATGTTGGCCCTGGCCACCGCGGCCTTGGCTCACAGTAGCCAGCCGGAGGTGACGATGACAACCTATACCACCGTTACTACCTGCCCTGTTACGAACACAGTAACATCTGGAAGCTCGTAAGTATCTCTGAAGAAAGTTGGACGCAAGGGAGAGATACTTACTATATCAGAACCTATATGGAGACCACCTTGACAACCTCGACCATGACTGTCACCTCATGCCCCGGCGGAGAGTGCGGTGGTGGTGGTGGTGGTGGTGGTGGTGAGTCGACTCAGACTCTGCCCGATACTACCGTTGGTACCACTACTGAGGTCGAAGTTACTTACACGACTGTATGCCCCGTGACTGTAAGACACATCCTCTACCCTAGCCAACAGATGCTGCTGCTGCTGCTTGTATCATGGACTGACATGGAACTTCATAGGAAACAACCACAGTTGGCGGGTCCACGGTGACCAAAGAGTACACGACAACATCCGTCTACGTCACTCACGTCGAGACCACCATCATGGCCACTGCTACGGCTCCCCCAACTACTGAGACTACTGGCAAGGTCGTCTACACTACTGAGACTTCTCTCTGCCCTGTCACCGAGACAAAGACCATTGGTGGCAGCGCTGTTGTCGTTACGTGGACATCGACCTCTACTATTGTGACTCAGGTGCCTACTACGGCTGTCGTCACTACTTCTGCTCCGCCAGTCACGGAGACCAGCGAAGCCATGACCACGGTCACGCAGACTTCGCTCTGCCCCGTCACGGAGACCAAGACTGAGGGGGGAGGTACCTCTGTTGTTACCTGGACCTCGACCTCCTACATTGTGACCGTCGTGCCAGTCACGGCCTTCACCACTGCCACGGCCCCGCCAGTTACGGAGACCACCGAGGCCTTGACTACCGTCACGACTACTTCCCTTTGCCCGGTCACGGAGACGAAGACGGTTGGCGGTAGCACCACCGTGGTCACCTGGTACTCTACTTCGACTATCGTGACCGAGGTGCCAGTCACGGCCTTCACTACTGCCACGGCTCCGCCAGTCACCGAGACCACTGAGGGCCTCATGACTGTTACATCAACCTCGTTGTACCCCGTTACCGAGACCAACAGCGTCAATGGTGGCACCACCGTAGTCACGTGGTACTCTACTTCTACGATCGTTACCCAGGTGCCGGTGACCGCTACCGAGTACACCTCGTACACCGTTACCAAGCACGTGTCGACCGAGACGTTCGAGACCGTGACGCGCCCGGAGACGACCTACACCACCGTCTCGGGGGGCAGCACCGTGTACGTGACGGAGACCGGCACGGAGACCGTCACGATGACCTCGGAGCACGAGGTGACGGAGACGATGCCAGTGACGATGACGACGGAGGTCGAAGTGACGGTGACTTCGCACGCGTCTGAGGGCGAGACTGTCACCAGTAAGCCGACTGTCTGGGTCACCAACAGCGGCACCACCATGGTGCCCGGTCCCGGTACCACGGTGCCCGGCTCTGGATATCCAACGACGGTTGTTCCTCCCACTACAGAGATTCCTCCCACGACAGAGCTTCCTCCCACGACAGAGGTTCCCCCCACGACGGCTGTTCCTCCCACTACAGAGATTCCTCCCACGACAGAGGTTCCTCCCACCACCGTCGTCCCTCCCACCACCGTCGTCCCTCCCACCACCGTCGTCCCTCCCACCACCGTCGTCCCTCCCACCACCGTCGTCCCTCCCACTACCGTCGCTTCTCCGCCGACATCGACTGGCCCAAGCTACGTCTCTACTGGTGTCAGCAGCGCAACCTACGCAACCAGTGCTAACACTACCCCTGCCACCTACGAGACCGGTGCTACCAGTGCCACCTACGCAACCGGGTCGTCGGGCACCAGCGCTGCGACGGTCCCGCTTGGGTTGGCGCCGCATGCTACCCCGGCTGCGGCCGCTCTGTTGGTGGGTGCGGCTGGGTTCATTGCCATGCTGTGAGGGAATGGTTTGACTTGCTTGGGGGGATGGAAACCCCATAATGCCGTCGACGAGGGTATTTCACGACACGGAATGATCATTCGGTTTGGCGCTTCGGCATATACACTCCTTTACACTGGACATACGGCGCTTGGGTCACGGAGAGCATCATGGTTCTAGCTGTGGATTTCTAGCCACTGCCTAATACTTGCAGGAGGATGGAGATGATCAATGCAGGGGAAAGACGGAATGATACCAACCCACTCGTGGGAACGCCGCACCTCCTTTTCCAATTCGTAATGTATATAGCTTATTTAACTGACCCTGCAATCCAGGTCAACCCAATTGAGCAGATCAATGGCTGTTCGCAAATCTTCGATATGGCAAGGGAAATGCAACTGCAACCAGGCGTGTCACACATCCAACCAGGACAAACCCCGGATACCCAAACATAACGTGAGATGGCGGCGATGGTTTAAGTTTCGGGTGTGTCGCCCTCAAAGTATCACAGTAACTTCCCATGCAGCTTTGCTACCCGCAAGGGACACACGCCACTGCGCTCTGACCTCGACACATCCCTTCCCTCCAAATCAGGCAAAGTTCAAGCTGCTTCTCTTCCGGACATGGGTTCAATGGCATTGGGAAATACCAGAGCACACCCCCCGGCCGAATAATCGTCCAACCAGTATAGTCAGGGCACGACAGTACATCTAGACTGAATAACTTGATCTATGCCGAAACCCCAAGTCCACGTCTCGGCGACACGAAGCCCAGGCCGCCGGGAACACAGCTTTCCGGATAGCTGAGGCAGCTGACGGACGGTCGCTCGTCCAGCCTCACCCGTCCCCATCGCTCAGCTCGTGGGACGGAACGCACGAGCAAACAACGTTCCCTACCTACCTACCTGTTAACGAGGGCGGCACACACACACACACACACATACACGCACGCAAACCGCAGTAGCGTCTTATCAGCGTTTCGTCCCAACCCGCCTCCCACCACCACCACCACCACCACCACCACCATCTACCTACCTAGGTAGGTAAGGTAGACCTACCTGATCTCGTCCCATTGTTTGCGCGGCCGCTACTGCGCTCCGGCGCAAAGCTAGGAGTTAAAAAGAGCTGCTAACTACCTTCCTCCCATCTTTTTTTCCCCGTCGCTGGACAGTCACTGGTCGGAGCGAAATGAAAGCGCCACGGATAGATAGCACCGGCCGGGTCAACGGGCCCTGGCGCCGCCGTTGACGCGGCCGCCGCGGCGTTGGAGTAGATAGGAGGTAAGGTAGGTAGGGCTTAGTAAGTGGTCTTCTCCGGTAAAAAGGATCTCGTTTGGGTACTTCGAAGAAAGGCTAAGTTAGCTAGCTGGTTTGTTTCGACGTCATAGACATCGCATGCAGCTCGGGCAGCTTTGCGGTTTGGCATCCCGCGGGGGGGAGGGGGGATCGGATTGTGGGATGGGCTTTTCCGGCAGTGTGGTATGGGAGTTCGGGTGCTGCTACCTACTTAACCGAGTATCTACCGTACTTGATTCTTTACAGTACTTGGTTCCTTCGTTTGCTTCTCCGGGAACAGTCGGTGATGCTGGACTATGACAGGAAGCTTGAACGAGCGGAAATATTCCCCCTACCTTTCCGCCCAGCTGGATACGGATGCCGTGAAGCTCTACCTTTCCCCCCTCCCCCCAACCGCATGGTAGATAACCTTGATCGGACGAGAGGGCAGGTTTGTCACCATGATGCCCAAGCCAAGCGGGAACGAGGCTTCCTCTGCCCCTCCCCTACCACGGTAGCGGGAACTCTCACTCTCTCTCTCTCCGAGTCCATCTCCGTTCTAGAGCAGACGGAAGGCTCCCTAGCCGTGCTTTTAGAGTTTCTCGTACCTGGTCGGGCCAAGTGCCAACGGCGGCGCATACCCTAAGGTACCATACCTAGGTAGGTAATCCATAGGTATTACGCCACCGGGCGTCCAAAGCGAAGAAGTTAGTACCTACCTACCTACCTACCTAGGTACCCAGTTTGGTTCGATTCCTGATTAGCGGCAGGTATCGCGCCCGGATGGCGCAGCGTCGTTGACTCGAGACACGCGGTACCTAGCGGCCACGCGAGCCGGGAGGGACACGACGAGGACGACTTTCCACGGCTACCTAGGTAGGTACCTTACGCAGGTGGCTGGGCTGGGCTGGGCTGGGCCGAGGAGGAGCTTGGAAATACATACATACATAGGTACCTACCTACCTACCTACACACTGCTGTGCGCCTGTATACCTACCTGCACGCGGCCGTTCCTGTGGCTCGCTCGCTCAGCCTCGCCCACGCACCCACCCACGCACTGCACGATCTTACAGAAAGGGGGAGGCTGGCTGGCTGGCTGGCTGGCTGGCTGTACGGGGCTTTCGGTGTCCATGCTAGATAAGGTATACGGTATATGCTGTGTGTATGTATAACCAACACCGCTGCCTCCTGCATCGTCCTCGAGTCTCGTGTGCTCGCTCCAGCCTCCCCCCTTTTTCCTTTCCCCGCCGAGATGAGAGTCCAGCTTCAGGGGCCACATCCCTGCGCGGCGGAGTTGCTTCGATTTCCTTTCCAGCCAAGGGACTCCTTGCTTGTCGTGGCACGAGGATGGGTGGGCGGGCGGACGCGTACCTGTCTGTCGTCTGATGTTGGCTGGGCTGCTGTGTAAGCCAGTCTGCCAGTGCTTCTCATGCCTTGTGGTGGTGCGTTACTTGCATGGGGTCGAGGCCGGGCTCTCGAGGAGTAGGTAGGTTACAACTCTGGATGATGGGTGTACTGTAGCTATCTTCAGGCATTTGACCAGGCTCGTCTACTGCTGTAACACGCGCATGTGAAGGGCATGAAAGTGCAAACTTCTCTGCATTCTTGATTCTCAGCTCTAGACGCGATGTTTACTTCTTCTCTGATCTTGAGATCTTTGGAGTATGCGCCGCATACATGGACTAAAGCTGAATGACTCCCCTTCTCCTTCTCTTACAATGAGGACAGTGTCCCAAACGAAGCAATGCCAAACAACACCACTGATGCTACCTCTTTCCCCGGCCGAAGACGCAAGTACTAGCCAGTACCACCTTCCTACCGAGATGCATCACCCTATGAGATACGAGTACAGAAATAAACCAAGCAGTGCTTGGCTGGGTGAGTCAAGAGGGTCCTCTTCCCGAAGGCACGCGTCGCATGAACGAGTCCTACTCGCTCAGTGCCTTGAGAGCCTGGTTGAGAGAAACAATCTTGAGACTCCGGCCGCGCCGCAGACCTGTGCCCGTGCCTGTGCCCGTGCTAGGGCTAGGGACATTGGTGATGGTGGGGCTGAGCTCGTCGCGCCATTTGCGGAAGACGCTCTTCATGTCCTTGGGCACGCCCTCGAGGACGACCGTCGACACGGGCACGAACGGCCGGTCTTCCATGCCCGCCGCCAGGATGGCATATTCCTGCGCGAACTCGAGCGCGTTGTGGAACGAGGCGTACTGCGACTTGGCTTGTGCTCCGACCACGATGTACAGCTCGAAGAAGGCGTCGATCACGTAGACCTTGGTCGGTATCATGTCGCCTTGAGCGAATGGCGCCATTTCTACGATCTACAAGCGAACACGTCAGTACCAGGGCATCGGCATGGTTGTTCTCCGGGGAACTCACCTGCTGCTTTGAGGCTGCATCCGAGCAGAACAGCCTGCTGCAGTACTTCTCGTAGTTGGGCTTCAGCCGCCAGTGGTCTGCTGATCCCGCCTTGCTGGTGCCGTCGAAGATATCCCAGAACGTCGCCGGCTCGCGGCCCTCCTCGATCTCTTCCATTTCGCCCGTCAGTGCGAAGTCCATTCCTATTAGACGTGCGCAGCTTAGCTCGTCGACCCCACTGCCTTTGCCTTTCCAGATGTAACATCTCCCGCCCTGGCTGATGAGGTAGGGGAATCCGGAACAGAGAGCTTTGGGTGTGAAGTCAACTTCATCGAAGACGACTTGACCATAGAACCGCCGGCCGCAGAGCATATGCGGTGCTAGCGAATCGTACTTGTTGCCAGTGCCACGCTGGGTGACGATGATCCCACCAAGCGCCTGCATGAACTCGGACGTTTCTTTGCCTTGTCGAAGCTTGATGAGTTTTCCTCCCATGGCTCGTGCTTCCCGGTTGGCAAAGATGGACGCATCCTCGACGACTGGAGTGGGTACATCGTCTCCGGCCCAGAAGTAGACCTCGGTGACTTTCTTGCCTGCTTCGTTCTTGAAAGTATGGGCACACAGGTACATATCGTGTTCAAACAAGGTCCGCTCATTGTGAGCCGGGACTGGCACCTTCTTACCCTCCGCCGAGAGTTGGAACAGTTGCGTACTCAAGGTCTGGTTCTTGGGCGCCACCAAAGCGGGTCGGCTCAGCAGGATCTCGGCTGTATCCACGTGGTATTTCCGCTCAGGACGATCGGGACCGAAGAACTCACTTAAGATACCGACGGTATCCATTGACTGCTTGGTGGGTGACATGGGCTGCTTGGTGGGCGACATGGTCAGTTTGGTCGGTGACGATCGCGCAGACGATACATTCTGAGGTGATTTAGGTCCGGGCGTTGCCACAGCGGGCGCAGGCTCCTGGGCGCCCGCCTCTGGAAGTGGCCAACTAGGGGTCTTCGTCGAGATAGGCGTAACAGTCGACGGTACCTCGGGCAAAGGGCGAGGCCCAGAAACAGCGGATTCCTTTCTGGGAGAGGTCATCTGAACAGGCTTGGCTTCCTCGTCCGGGGTAGGCTTTTTTGGTGACAAGTTAAGCGGGTGGGGCCTGAATTCGTGGAAAGGGGGGGACCGTGGCTGCGACTTCGGTGGCGAGGCAGGGGTTGAGGGCTTTTCGAATGGCTTCTCCTTGGCCACATCATCTGTCCCTACGCGCTTCAGCGGCGAAATTGGGGTTGAAGGCTTTTCGTAGGGCTTCTCTTTTGCAACATTATCAGTCCCTACGCGCTTCAGCGGCGAGATAGGGGTTGTAGGCTTTTCCACGAACATTTTTTCTTTTCCAGCATCATCCGTACCTACACGCTTCAAGGGCGGCGGCTCGATCGGTTTCTCCGCATTTGAAGACGTATCGTCAAGGAATTTCGACATCCGCCTTACATCCAGCTTCCTCGGTGAAGGGGACCTTGAGACAGGCTCGCTCGGTTCTTCCTTGGCCTTGCTTGGGGATCGTTGGTGCTTCTGAGCAGCGAATGCGGCTACCTGCTCGTGAATTCTGTTTCCTGTTATGTGCGTCTTTACAGGCGTGGCGGGCGCAGGCGCAACGGTTGCAGATGGCTTGCTTTCCTCGGCCAATTTGAGTGGCTCCGGCCGGGGGCGGGGAGGCTCATCGTCCTTCGCCTTAGACGACTCAACTGGAACAACTGTTTCTGGCTTAGGAGCTTCAACAGGCTGTTCCGCTTCTGCCGACGGCGACGACTCCTGTGAGGGGTTGTCAAGAGCCGCAGGTGGCTGAGCTGGCTCCTCTGTAGGCGCAGAAGAGCCCGTCGGGGCTTTCCTCCTAGGACCCCGCGCACGACCCTTCGTCATGTGTGTCAGTTTTGGACCTGACCCGGCCTCATTATCATTGAGTTCTGACCCTGCACCAGACCTCGAGGAACCGGGGCCACTGCCAGAGCCACCGCTTGAGCCAGGAGCCGCACCAGGAGGCCCTCGGGCTAGCAGACCAGCCAATGCAGGATTGAACCGGTTGGCTAGGTTGCTACTCAATTTTCCAGGTACGCGGACAGGGGCACTAGGCTCCTTTGGCGCGGTTTGCGGTGACGATGAGCCAGTGGATTGCTTTAGCAAAACATCTTGAACGGAGTTGTTCCGCGAAGCAAGACCTGGGCGCGCTTCGGCTTTGCTAGGAAAACGCTGATGTCCACGCTTTTCGATGCCGTCGGAGCGCTCCGGTTTGCCAGGGGATGGCTCTGCAGCAGAATCATGGGCCGACCCCGTGCTCGGTCTTCTCGAATCGCCAGCAACCGTCGGCGAGGGAAGATCACCTCTGGGGGGTGCAGCGCTAATCGACTTGTTGCGTCCGAGCGTGTTACGTCGGGCGAGACCTTCTGGGACCGGCGCTTCGGCAGAGACGCTATCGTTGCGCGTGACGCCTCGACCTTCGGACTGTGCCTGTTGGAACTCCTTCTTCCTCGAAAGTATGGCTTCTTTGAACTCGTCCACACGCTCCGTCTTCTTTGGTCCACCAGTGACGTTGAGGGCTGCTTTACCCCGAAGGATGTTGCCCTTGAGCTCATCTGGGGCCACCCAGTTCTGAGTTGTCGTTCTTCTGAGATTACCAAACACATTCTTGAACTCGGGTTCTTGGCTGCCGGAAGCAGAATGCGTCGGCGCTCTAGATCTTAAGTTTGCTCGGAAATCCATCTTTGGAGCTGCTTCGGGCTTTGCTGCCTCGATTTTGGCTGCCTCGGGTTTGGGGTTTTCGGGTTTGGGTTCTTCGGGCTTTGGTTTCGTCTCAGGAGGGGAGGGCTCGCTAGGTTTCTCATCATCTGGGACTTCCGTGTCGGGCTTTTCCGTCTCAACTGCGGTAGAGACCTCGGGATCTTTGCGTGGCGGATCGAGAATAGGACGATTGCTGCCGCCCAGAGAAGGGGATGATTTATGTAGACCTTTATGTAGGCCAGCTGATCCAGGTGGCGTAGCCGTGGTCCCAGGCGGATCAAGGATAGGACGAGTGCTGCCGCCGAGAGAAGGCGATGGTTTATGTAGGCCGGCTGATCCAGGGGGCGTAGCCGTGGTCCCAGGCGCAGAGGAGCGCATGAGCCCGCCAATACTGACCTGGTGTTTGTGGCCAATTGTGGGTGACCTGGTCCTTTCCGCGTTGGGGTTCGAGGCCCGCTCAGCCTTTGCTTTCTGAATTTCAGCCATCCACGCCGGTTGATTGGGGAGCTGAGGAGCAGCTTTAACTTTCGGCGATTCCGGCTTGTTCAGCGCAGATTCCAGCCAACTAGCCTTCGTAGGACTCCATCGTCGTGAATCCATCGTTTTCGACGGACTGACGGGAAGATCGGTCTTATCGGGATCCTGAGCCTGGGGTTCTGAGGGGGTGGCGGTGTCCAGACTCAGTGTATTGGCAGCGTCCGTTGCATGATTTTCATCTTTGCCCTGACTTGAACCGGGTCGCGACGGTCCTTTGAGAGCTTCGCCGTACATGCTAGTGGGTCTCGAGCCGTACATGCTAGTAGGTCTCGATCTGCCCATGCGGGAGGAGCGATCCGTGCGAGGCGAAGCCACGGTATCGACGCGTTGCAACCCTGGAGGGGATGTAACGCTCCATCTCTTGCTGACACTGTCAGATCGCTTCATCATCGCACTCTGCACGAACCCGCCCAAGCCTTTCGTGGGGGATACAGGCCCCGAATCCGCAGTTGAGGTGCGGGACAAGGGAGGAGGCGACATCAACCCAGGTTTTTCCGGGCTCGCCTCGGCTTCTGGCTGCGAGTCCTTCATGGGCGGATCCAGAGTGGGCGCGTTGGCCAAGGCATCTGGAGAGCTCAGCTTGCCAGGTACAGCAGGCGAAGAGGGCTGGGAGCTGCTTCCAGGCCTGGGAGGCTCGTCGGACGCCGTGTGTGACATGCCAGGCAGTTGGGCGCGCACAGTGGATACGTCGACAGTCTGGTCGTCCTCGACTTGGCTTCGTCGGTAGGCGGCTGAGTTGGCACCGCGGTCGGGTGTCTGCCGGAACCACGAGGGATCTTTGGACGATAATGCGGAAGCAATCTGATCTTTCGATACACTTTCAGTGGCTGGGCTGGGCTCGGGAGAGGTAATCGACGTCCGAGCGGCGTTTTCAGCTGCGACTACGGAAAGGGGCCGGCTTTTTGATCGCTCGCGTCCTTGCGAAGGGGGGCGCCTCTGCCATGATAAGCCTCGCGCGGTCGTGTTAGAACGAGTAGGCGACGGCGACTTGTTCTCGGGACTGCGGGGTGCATCGTTCTCTTTGGTGGGCGACACGGCGACGTCGCCCTGGGATTCCATGTCGACGGGTGTAGCCGACACACGCGGGCGCTGCGGGCTCGAGGGGCTCTTCTGCCGGACGGGGGAGGAGTCGAGGTTGAGGCGTTCAACGCCCTGAGTGCTGGTGCGGTGGGCGGAGAGCGGGGGGGTGTTGGCGGGCGACGATTTCTGAGGGGAGTGGGAGATGGACCTGGCGCGTTCTGGCGACAAAGCGTGGTTAGACTCGCGACATGACTGACACTGACGGAAGCGGCGGGATAGGCGATCGATCGCGGTTCCAACGCGCCGAGGGGCTCAGACAGATATCCAAGTCTGAATTTAGGCAGGGCATAGGCGAAGTATATAAGGTAGACAAGACGGCCACAACGGCACAGAAATACAATAGATGCACGTACCTGCACGGCGAGCCTGGCGCTCTTTTCTGTCTTGCAAGATCTTCTCTTCTAATTCGCGCGAGCGGGCTTCATCTTCCTCGACGCGGCGTTCGCCCAGCTCCTTGACCTGGGAGAGGAAGCGGGAGACGTCTTCGGACATTGAGAGAGGAGTTTATTTACAGAAGTGGCAGAGGGGGCGGGCGGTGGCAGTCGGCGCATCTCACGGCAACGGAACAATGCGTGGAGCCAGCCGGGTAGAGGATCGATGGTCGATGGTCGGGGCTCTTGGGGGGGTCTGGTTTTATTGCAAATTCGCAGAAATTCGCAGCAATTCGGAGCAAGGCAAGTTGGCAAGGCACACAAGGGCACCTGGGCAGCGAGTAGGTACGGAATGTCGCAAAGTTTATTATTCAGCTCGGGGGCCTGGAGGGCAAGCGAGCGGTAAAGTGTCGTTGGCGGTGTTGGCGGTGGTGCTGGTGGTGGTGGTGGTGGCAGGCGTTGGCGCTGGCGCTGGGGGGGGCCAGGGCGGCGGAGGCACAGCGCAGGTCGTTGGTAGTATGGGCGCGATGGGGTGGGGGGGAGACGGATGGGTCCGAGATGAGGTGAGAGATGTTGCTGCGGTGAAGCCCGGCTGCCCGGGTAGGGTCCAGTACAGTCGCGTACCTAAGGTAATGTATCGATGGGTAGCCGGCGCGCTCACTACACGGGGAGATCGGGACGTGCTCAGGATTCCTCCTTTTACTCGTATCAACTTCACTGTAGCGTCTGCAGCGTCGTGGAAGGCTGGCAGGCTGGCTGGATGGCTGACTGAAAGACGCGGTCAACAACAAGTTCCTGTGTTTCGTTTCACCGGCTCACTCGCTCGCATATCCCACCTCTGCACCTCTGCACCTCTGCACCTCTGCACCCACGGCGCACCCCAGGCAAGAGGTCAGCGACTCAGCGCAGCAAGCAGGAAATCCAAGCACGAGCCCAACCCCTGTCCCCTGCCAAGGGAGCGCGGATTTTGGTCACGTAAGGCGCCAAACGCGGGCAAGTGCCTAAGGGCGTCTCGTGTGTTAGCCAGGAACGGAACGAATCGGGAACGAGCGGCTGCTCTGTTTGTTGTTGACTGTTGGCTTCTTTTTCCAGTCCGAATTAGGCGAGGAGTAGGTCGTAAAGTCCGTCATGGAAGTCAAGCATGCCCCCGACGTCAAGCGACGTTCCAGACGAAGACACCACGGGCAATATATAACCTTAGAAGTCACCAAGATGCGCCATCGCCGGTACTACACCGATTTCATGCAGGAACATCCTCCCAGAGTCCTCACGTGCCTCGGCCGTCGAATCGAGAGCCAGCCACGGCATCGAGAGCCGCCCGCCACGGCCCGCCTCAGGCATCAGATTAAAAGGGTCTGGCGCGCCGAGCTACAGTGTCTCAGGCCACCCTGTGATCCTATACCGCTTTCTGCATGGGCCAGTTGGGAGACTTGTCGTCCATTCACGATGGGATATGCCAGTTGCACGAAATATGCTGTGTTGGCAGCATCCACAGTTCACTTTTATTCCACGCTTGCCGGCCTCGTTTTGACGAGACTGGGAGATCTGGACACGACAACCAGATTGCCAGAGGCACAGTCTCGAAATAGGCAAGGGACTCATTTCAAGGCAAGGCGGGTTGGGACTGCGATCCGGCTCTGGTGTATGTGATCCGGTTCTGGTGGTGTATCAGATGGCTCTTAAGACGCGTCGGCATGGCCACTATTCCTGCTTCCTGCCAGGATGAGCATCACCTCGTCGTATCAGAGGGCGGCAAGCCGAGTGGCATTTATGCGTGCGCGAGGGTTGCCGCATCAACAACCATCCATCCATATCCATATATCTGGGCACCACGGCCAAGGGCACACTGCAACGCATCAGACCGACGAGTCCGTACCTCCTAGTACCTACACCGTCATTGAGATAAGCACACCGTCATTCAAGGCGAGAGGAAACCCAACCCCACCGCGTCTTCTCTCATTCATTCCCCCCTAATATACCCCTATACTGCATACTCCCCTATCCCGTCACCCTTATTATTTGGTGGTCTACCTACTATCATCGCTCGCTCTCCCCGGGGCGTCTGCCCATGCAAATCAGAAACGGGAACTCCATCGCCTCGCCCTGCCCCGCGCCCGTCGCGTCGGCGTTGTCGCCGAACTCGCCGGGGAACCGCTCGACCGTCTTGCTCGCCGTCCAGCCGACCCGCACCTCCACCTCGACGAAGCCGACCTCGCGCATCAAGTCCGCCACCGCCGCGCGCCGGACGCCGTGCCGCGCGACCCCGTCCATCTTGGCCTCGGGGTGGAAGCGGCGGGCCTCCGGGCCGAAGTCCTCGAAGTCGGTGAGCGCCGCGCGGCCCGTCCCGGCCGCCAGGCACCCCAGCACGGTGCGCAGCGCCGGCGCCAGGTCCGGGAGGTGGTGCAGCACCAGGTGCGAGAGCACCAGGTCGAACTTGAGCCTGGGTCGTCCCCCGGGCCCCGCGTCCGCGTCCGCGTTCGCCGGCGGGAGGTGTTGGTCTTCCGGGTCCGAGAGCAGCGCGTGCACCGGCACCACGTTGCCCGGCGCCCCGGGGCGCGCCAGCTTCCGCTTCAGCGCGTCCACCATGCCGCCCGCGGCGTCGACGGCCACCAGGCACGCGGCCCTCGGCGCTACCTGCAGGCTCAGCAGCCCCGTCCCGCAGCCGATCTCCAGCACGTTGGGTCTCTGGTCCGCGGGGCGGTCGAAGATGGGGACGTGTTCCTGGATGCACGCCCACGCGCGGTCGCTCATGAGGTTCACGAACGGGTTGTTGTCCCAGGCGGCCGCCTCGGCGCTGAAGCGGTCGTTGCCGCTGCTCATCGTGAGTGAGTGGGTGAGTGAGTGAGTGCGGTGAGGAGGGGAATGAGGCTAATTGGCAATATACGAGGTAGGCAAGGTACGTAATGGCGGTAAGTACAGCACGCAATTAGTGGTGTCTTGTGTGCCCTGGATGATCTCTTGAGATATCTATTCGGGGTTGCCGAGGACAATGTGAGAAAATCACCGAGAAGTACCGCCGGAAGGTAAGCTCGTGTCGCTGTGCCGGTCCCCTCCCACTGTACAAGCCGTCCTTTACCCCGCCAATACTCCACAATGAGCACTGCCGTTCCCTTCAGGCGTCCCCCCCGACACCCGAGGCTCTGGCAAAGGTCTATTGATAAGGAACCTCTATTCAGTCCCGTCGCAGTGTTCCCTCCCTCCGGCTTTGGAATGCCTCGTGGTAGGTCGGTGTAGGGCTATTGAGATAAAGGTAGGTAGGTACCTGTGCAGGAGAGCATCGTGACCCCAAATCCGTAGCTACACGCCCTCAATACAGGAACAACCGTGCCTTCGCATCCTCCACCACCCACGCGAGCCCCTCCTTGAGGTTCTCGCCCGTCATGGCGCTGCATCTCAGCACATGCCAGCGATGCGTCTTGATGGCCTTGAGCTGGAGGCCCTGCAGGATCTCGGCCTCGTCCATGCAGCCCTGGACGTCGGTCTTGTTGGCGAAGACCAGGAGGCTGGCGCCCGAGAGGCGCTGCCCATCTCCTTTAGCGAAGCTCCAGGTGCAGCAGGGCGGGACACAAGGTTAAGTAAGGGGAGAGACAAGGCGAGGAAACGTGCGTACGTACCTCTTCCTGCAGCAGCCCGTGCAGCTCCTCGCGGCAGTCGTCGACGCGCAGCCGGTCCGTCGCGTCCACGACCCAGATCAGCGCGTCCGTCTTCTCGAAGTAGTTGCGCCAGTACGAGCGGAGGGTTTTCTGCCCGCCCACGTCCCCTTTTTGCAATCAATCAATCAATCATGAGTTTCGTCTCGTCTCGTCTCAATCTCGTCTCCTCTCCTCTCCTCTCCTCTCCATGATCCTTCGCAAACTTACAGATGTTCAACTTGTACCTGCAGACCGTCAGCCAACCCATGGTCGAAGGAAGACAGGATGGCAGGGCAAGCAACCACGCACCCCTCATAGTCGATGGTCTTGATGATGAACCCCAGCGTCGGGCTGACCGTGTTCACGTCCTCGTTCATCACCTTCTTGACGATCGTCGTCTTGCCTGCGTTGTCCAAACCCCTGGGTGTCGTGCACGGCCCACCGTTAGCTTGGTCTGCTGTTCAGAGGAATCAGATCGAACCCATCAACATTGAACACTCACAGCATCAGGATCCGCATCTCCTTGTCCTTCAGCCGCGCTTTTCGGAGTATCGAGAGCATCTTGCAGGTGGTGCTTCCGGCCTCTTCCACGGGACCTTGCAGTCCGAGCTTCTTTCGAGGTGTAGTACGCAAGATGGGGGGTTCTCCTTCCAGCTCTGACTGTCTACCGGATTGCTTGGGTGTGGGCGCAGAGAAATCTCCGCGCTTGGGGTCTGAAGCTCGACGGATCCCCCCGTTTGTTTGCTTGACGCCCATCCGCCTTCTCCCTTCACGTGATGCTTTCACTGCACCTGCACTGCAGCAGCTCGTCAACCCAACGAATCGCACTCAATCGAAGTCATGTAACAGATGCTTGTCTATTGATACCTCAGACGATGCTTAGGTCTATCGGCTTTCATTCCGCATTCCCTCCGACTCTCCTTCCTCACACCTCGACAGGCAGCGCCGTCTTCTTCTCTTCGGCCCCCACCGTGCTCTCCGTGTTCCTCTCCAGGTATTTCCTCAACTTTTTGTGCCGCCAGGCTTTGAAGTTATAGGCATCCTGGCTTTGAGCATACTCATACACTTGCACCTTACCAGCTGCCAGCTCAAGCAGGCGGCGCTCGAATGGTCCCATGCTCTCCTCCACCATTGTTCTCACGTGAGGAGCACCCATCTCGGGGCCCGCATACTCCCAGACCCAAGTCTTCTCGCTAACGGGATCTTGCTGCCCATCGACGTTGTCGGCCGGGCCGGCCAGATCTTTTGTAGTGCTGTCATTGGCCGCGGCAACGGTTGCCTTTCCCTTGCCGGTGGCTTCGCTGGTTTCTCCCTTGTCTGCGATGCTACCCTGATCGATGTCTGTGGTCTCCTCAGATACCCCATTCGCATCCGTCGTGTTAGGGCCAGTGCCTTGTCGTGGCTCTTGTCGGACTCGCCATTTTCTGAGCAACGCCGGACAATGCCACAAATCCGAGTCATTGGGGCTTAGGCCTTCGCAAGCAAGGCGAACCCGGACGCTGCTGTGGACGCGCTCATTCGTGTTCTCAAGAAAGTGTGGCATTACCTTACCGGTGCCGGGTTCGACTTTCTTGTAGAGACCAGGTGTGCGGGTCTTGTAGCCGAGGACATAATACATGGCGTTTTCCACCGCCTCTGTCGCGTGTAAGGCCCAAGGTCGGATAGGTTTGTTGGCATCGAATATCTGTTTGGCAGCCCAAGGTAACGCAACCTTCGTTGGAAAAGGATATATACCCCACATGGATTTTCCTGCCAGCTTCTCCTCCGTCTTGTAAAGCTGGATGTTGCGGTCGTGCAATGCCTCCATCACGTTCTCTATGAATTCCACACCGATTGATGCGAGTTGGTCCATCATCCCTTCGTGGCCTCGTGAGCACTGAACCCCGGATTTCACTGGGCAGAGCTTGAAGAGAACTTACATGCGAGTGTGATATTAGCCACCCCTTGGTCTCGATACCCACCACCTACATTGATATGGCTGCCGGGAAACCAGACTTGACTGCTCGTATGTTAGCATCTTCTGTTCGTTACCAAAGCGACTGTTTCTGGAAACATTCTCGACCGCCTGGCACGTTGCGTTGAGTTGGCAAAAGTGGAAGGAGACTCGAGGCCCGTCGCAGATCGAGGACCCAGGGACGACACGTGGGAGACTTCGGTACCTACCGAAGATCCGTGGTGTTGTCAGTTCCTCCTGGTTGTTCCCATAACGTCGGACTGAAGGATCCGCGTCTTTCGTCAAGAGCAAGGGCATGGAAGCCATGTTCAATTCTGTCGGAGAGACTGGTGTTGTAGAACTGGTATGTATCTAGGTATCAGCTCTGTTGCTCAGTGGTCATGCATTCAGACTCAAGAGACTGGGACACTTATTCGTGTGAAGAGGTTACGATGCCCAACTTTGACAGGAAAGTGGTGTCAGGGATTCCGAGAGACCCTACTGTTTCCCACACCCCTGAGATGGACGTCAGCCGGATGGTCATAATTAATCCTTCCACGGGACCAGAGAACATACCAATGGCCTTGACTTTGATGAGATCGCCTTGACCATCATCACCCTGTCGTATCCGAGTGTATCCGCTCTGTCACCAGTTAGTGCTGTCAGATGAGGCTTATGGGCTTGCGGTGCAGCTACCTCGACCAGTCTATCGCGGTACTGCTGCGCAGCATCAGGACCCTTGGGTTTATTGGGAAAAGGCTGCTCGGGAAACTGGTCTTGGTAGTCGAGGCTCATCCAGTTCAGCATGTCTTTGAATATAGGATAGAAGAACTCCATCCCTTCGCGTGTCAACAAGCCGAGGTCGGATATCATGCCGCCGATCGATCTGGCAGTGTAGGCCCCACGGCTGAAACCGACAAGTATAATCTCATCGCCGTCGACATAATTGGCACAGACATAAGCGTACGCTTCACGGATGTTCTGCTGGTCTGTCAGGTCAATCCTTCATCTCGTTCCGTGGTCGACACGAACCTCGGCTATTCCTACACCGAAAGCACCGCCAAGCATCTTGTCGACAGTCCCAGCTCTGGACCCAACACCGGACAGGTAGTAGACAATTTGGAATGTTCCGTCCGAACACCGGCGCTGTAGGCACCTTGAGATGCGGGATGCATTGGAAGGGATTTGAAGAGATGGAAGGGGGTTTGAACTGCTGGGTTGAACGTAGCCATTGTCCCTGGGGAGTTTCGCGTCAGTAAGAACGCGGTCCCGTGGGTGGTAGAACAGATACTAACGAATTATACCACGTGCCATCACAGCAGAGAATGATGCGCTTTTTGGTCAGAGGAGGGGATTGCTGCAAGGACATTGTCGCCAGTCTGTGGTCAATAACGAATTCTATAAGATGCAATCTTGCAGAGGCGTAGAGTCAGAGGTCAGTTGGTCTTTTCAGGGACTGGGGCTTCGAGACTTGGAGCCAGAAGACCGGTATCCAAGGCGGGTAGCAGCCAGCTCTTGCCATATCGTCAGCTTTCGAACCGCTCATGGCAGCTTCCTATCCAGGTATTTTATTGCACCACTCGTCTGGGAGTTGTCATCCGAAGTTGTCGTTCCTGGTGGTTGTCGTGTAACTCCGGCAGGCACGCCAAAGAAGCATGGGGCTGCGGCCAGGTGCGCTCAACGCGCGCCAACACGAGCGGCGGGTTTGAAGAAGTAAGTGCGGCATGGATGGCTCACGAAGCGGAAGGGGGAATTGGGTATGACAGGAGTCTTGGGAGATCCGACGGGAACGAAGCGTCGACTGGGCCTTTCTCCGGATCGATGAAGTCGCTACTTCAGTACTTACCTAGCACATGGGCCAGCGTCGTTAAAGGACTGGGAATCTCTTGATACAGTCCTGAAAATGATATCCTTGTATTTGATCATGGGAAGAATGGAATTATCTACACCAGGATCATCATAGTTACATAACTGCCTCTGCTTACCTAAGTAATGCTGTTTCAGGCAGACCATCTTGAAGCTTCGCCCCGCATGCACGCCGCACCAGGAGACGCTCAGCATCCGGCTAACACCTGTCTACTGCATCTTGCAACACCAAACCATCCTTACTCCTCATCGCTATTCCACTGGGCGGTGTGTCTTGATGAGAGAGCATGCTATTGATTGTGGTTGGTTTCTAGGCCATTCCATCTGAAGCCCCCGGCTGCGATATTCGAACGCCTCATGGCTTGCATACCTTACGGTACATCATCTCGCTCGCCGGTCGTTCCCAGCTCAGCGGCCGGTTGTAACGCACGCAGTGGCGGTGATGGTTGGCTACCGTAGGCAAGGTAAGGCCACACAAGTACGCAGCTCGGTCACCGGACCACCGCCTGTCTACCCCTCACTCGCATCCTCTGGCAAGACTGCACCTGACATGTCAGGTTTTGAACAACATGGCGTATCCTTCACAGCTCATTTGGGATTTACGATTTCTAGGCCCGGAGCTTCGCTCTCCTACAGATCTTCGTAACGACTGCTGCTCTAGAAGGCCGTGGAATCGCCCACAATGATGAAAGAAAACGCCAACGCCATCAACGAACCAGCAAAGGACTCGGGCATCTGTTTCGCACCTTTCTTCGAACGCTGCAAACTTCCAGGTAGCGCGAAAGCCGATTGCGATGCCTTTGCCCGCTCGAGATTTGCTGGCGAGATACGGCCAGTTCCGTTCCAAGGCTATTGCTCATACACCCTATCCGTCGGCAAGAACGTGATCCTCCAGTTCAGACCTTCAACCCATATGCTGGACCTCGACGTTGCAAGAACAGCGTGTCAAGTCTTTGGCTCGTTGGCACCTGAAACCGATTATCTTGGGGAGTTGGACGGCACGGGTTTACATGGGTTCTCGATGACGCGCCTACCGGGCATCTCGCTCTTCGAACTCAGCATCGGGAGTACTCACTTACGCATCGGATCGCTGAAGGAGCAGGTGGTGAGAGGTTTCGCGCAGCTACAAGTAACGAGTTGGAAGCACGCAAAGCAGCTCGAAACTGTACACGTGAAAAGGCTAGTTGGCTCAACGCTCCTGTGGCGCCTGGAGCTTATGGCTACTGGGCTCCCTCAGCGTTTTCAGAATATCATCAGATCGGTGTTGACTAACTTGCCAGCCATCCAAGCTCTGCCCTGGGTTTTCAGTCATGGCGACTTCCTGCCTGCCAACATCATGGTGTCCCCTGATTCTGGTCGCATCCTTGGCTTACTTGACTGGGCCGAAGCGGAATATCTGCCCTTTGGAATAGGGATGTACGGCTTAGAAGAGCTTTTAGGCGAGAGCAGAGATGGTCACTTCGCCTACTATCCCGATGCCGAGCAACTTCGCCTTCTGTTCTGGAAGGAGCTCTTACTGGAGATCCCGGAGTTGGCCCAAGACACAGAGAAATTGACGATGGTGAGGACAGCACAGAAACTTGGCATACTACTGTGGCATGGCATAGCGTTCGACGATGGCAAGCTCGATCGTGCCTGCGAGGACGGAAGAGACGATGAAGAGATTCAAAAGCTGGACATGTTCCTCCTGTCAACTCCAAAGACGGAGCTCTGCAAACAGCGGATCGGCCGTTCTGTTCGATGCTCACCCCTCAGTTTCTTCCGTGGCTTGCTTTTCGGCAAGACACCATCGAATCTTTCGACTGACCTCCGAGTAAATCGTGCGACACCAAATTGCAGGATTTAAGGGAAGGGGTCATGTTTCCCGGGGCCATACCTTCGACAAGGGACACAACGTGGACAGCACTGGTCAGACAGCACCTCAGCTCACTCACACACGCAGTTAGTTATTCGATATTAATATCATCGTGATTCGGCCGTTATCGTTCACGCGTGTTTTGAGTGAGAGTATGTTGTCTTGGTTCTGACCAGCCCACGACACTTAATGTACGGGATGTGAGACCGCCCAAGAACAAAGCCCATTAGGCCCCGTTCGAAGCCCCATTTGAGGCGCCATTGGCCATCATCGCCTTCTGCCAGGGCAGCGGCTCCTTAGCCGGCTGCACGGGACCCAGCTCCTCCGCCCTGCGCTTCTGCCAGGCCTCGATATCCCTGTGGTCGACGAAGTTGCCGTGGAACCCGAGCCGCAGCTTCAGCGGGAGGTGCAGGGTCGCCAGCGGGCCGGCGGCCAGGTTCTGGGCATCCCAGATGACGACGTCGTTGCGGAGCTCGTCGAGGTTGTTCTGGAGCGCGGCGAGGTAACCCTCGCCCTCGGCGCCGGCGCCGTCGCCGCCGCCGCGGGGGATGAAGACGGGCTCCTGGAAGGTGGCGGTGGGCCCGGCGAACCAGACGTCCTCCTTGCCGGGGCGGCCCGCGTCGTCGTCGTCTCCCCACGTGTAATGGGCCATGGCGTTGAACAGGCCGCCGGCCGGGGGCCCGCAGCGGGCGAGGTCGTACGGCCGGCCGGGGTCGACCCGCAGCTGCCAGAAGTGCGCGTACGGCTTGGTCACGTAGCGGTCGTCGATCCGCGAGAACTCCCCGTTCGTCGCCCACGCCCGCGCCGGCCGCACCCGCGTCCCGGTCGCGGCGCGCGGGTCCAGGATCCACCGGCAGGTCGGGCTGCTGAGCCGGCTGCGGCCCGCGAGGTCCGCCTCTCCCCCCTCGGGTGGGAACCAGAAGAAGACGTTGCCGTCGGCCACGGTCAGGTCGAAGACGATGTTCCCGTCGTCGTTCTCGTAGCAGCCGGCGACGTGGCCGTGGAAGGCTGGGAAGCGCGGTGTTTGTTAGTCGGGAAAGCAAAGCAGGACGTCTTCGAGGTCCATCGAACGAACCGAGAGCGATCTGGGGCCTGGCTCACCATTATCGGCCCGGAACCACTTCACGTCCTCGGGCTTCCCGCCACGCCGCGGCACGACCCCGTAGACCTGGTCCTCGTCGGGGTCCCAGGCGAACTTGTTGCCGCCCCGCTTCAGGCGGCCGAGGTCGGTCTTCAGCGGCGTCAGGGGCAGGACCATGTAGTTCTTGGAGACGCCGCAGTCGTGGATCATGCCGGCGAAGGGGGCGCGGAACCACAGCTCCTCGGTCTTGCGGCCGTGGCGGTCGACGGTCCAGGCGGCGACGTCGGGGCCGCAGTCGGCGCCGTCGCCGCCGGCCTCGTAGGCGAAGCACAGCATCTCGCCCGTGTCCGGGTCGAACTTGGGGTGCGCGGTGAAGGTGGGCGCGGTGATCTGGCCCTCGAAGTCGTACCGCCCGATCGTCTCCAGCGTCACCGGGTCCAGCGCGAACGGCGGCCCGTCCTCCTTGCTCGCCAGCAGCATCCCCCGCCAGAAGGTGATGTTGGTGTTCGACACCGTCCGGATCACCCCCTTCACGCTCTCGTTGTCCGTGTACGGGTTCCGGTACCGCCCGAACAGCGCCCGCCGCGCTGCCTCTTCGGCGCGGAACTTGTCCGTGCGCACGTACCGCTGCTTGAAGTCGGCGTGGCCGTCTTGGATCCGGATCGCGGTCACGCTGCCTTTGCTGCTGTCTTAGAACGAATGCCTACCCGCGGTTCTGTCGACACGGGTATTGCCTACCGTCTCCATTCTGCGCACCGAGGTGTCAGTGTCAGATCCCTTGACGGCTAGCGAGGAGTGTTTGACTTACGAAGTGAATATCATCCTCAAACATGGGCGGGAACCTGTGATCCTACCGGTACGTGTTTCCATCAGCGGCTGGAAAGCTTCTACTGAAAAACCCTGGGCTCACCGGCTGCACGCGATAAAACGTGCCGTTGATGTCCTTGGGAATCTCCCCAGTGACTTCTAAGTTGAATATGTCGCCTTCGAACCGTGAAGTCTTGTTCATTCCCGCAAACACCTGCGTGTCCGGGAATTTGACTTGATTCCCGACTTTCTTGCCATTGCTGTAAGGACTCAGAGAGATCTCAGGGGCGAGCGACTCGAGATGTGCCATGTTGCCTTCTTTGGCTCGTGGAATCTTTCGATCCGGTCAAATGCCAGTTGCTGTTCTCCTTTCCACCCTTTTGGGTCTTGATTATCGCTTTCGTTCAAGGATCAAAGGACCTCACGTAGGATCTGGACAGTGGCAAGATTCGACATTCGAGAGATTCGATGATAGTCGCATCAGCTGCATACTCTACCTCCTCAGTGGAACCATCGAGTCCATCTATCCCGCGCATGCCGCGTAGAAACTTTGACACGCCCTCGAACGGGTCGGCAGTTGCATACCACCAACCACCCAGCTTCTTATTGCTCACCTATAACAAGCCGAGATAGCCAAGCGCTGTCACCGAACGAAAGGTCTGGAACTCCATCACTACCCAAGTTACCCCGTACGGGAACGCATGCAGGAAGCGCAGATCATGGAGTTGGGGAAGCGGGGTCTATAGTTGCAACAAGGCATGTTGGGTTTTACCCCAGATATGCCTTTACATACATATCGACCTGTCCCAAGGAAGCATCTGCATACGGGTATACAGAACCCTACCCCGAGAATACCCCTCAAGAGAGATAGATATCAAGATCGCAGCTCGGCTTATTAGTATTCTGTGTAAGTACCATCCACGACCCGCCCGCTCAGCGTCATGAGCCGCTTTAGGCTATACGGAAGCAGGCAGCTCCTTGCGCTCTACCTACCTACCTTACGTTACACATGGTCGACGAGATCCGGCAGAACCCTGACCGCGCCCTCGCTCTCCCAAGTCTTCCCCTCGCCGCGGCGCTGCTGGCCCTCCGGCAGCTCCAGGGACAGCGGGGGCTGGGCCTCGTCGGCGGGCTTGCCGTAGCCGGGGGCGCGCAGGTCGTCGGGGGCGGCGGGGCGGCCGGTGACGGGGTGGGGGTAGTGGAAGGGGACGACGCGGGTGTCGGGCCAGAGCATCTTCTGGTCGATGAGCTCGTCGGGGCCGAGGGGGTCCTCCGGGAAGGTCTTGGTCGGCCAGGGCACGTAGTTCTCGCGCGTCGCGTGCCAGCCCGTCTCGTGCTCCGCGTGCCAGAACGGGAAGTACCGGTACCGGAACAGCTTCCACACCCCGCCCTCCTTGACGTACTCGTTCTCGTACAGGCCCCCCTCCCACCACTGCACCTTGCCCCGCGGGTGCGTGGAGACCACGCTCTGGTGCGTGCCTGCTTGCATTACTGCGAGGCGGGTGGTTAGTTGGATGTGGTCAGGTCTGCTTACCTGCCCACAGACAGACGGAGCATAGGCAGGTAGGTAGGTAGGTAGCTAGGCACGAGTAGGCAGGACTCACAAGCTCGCATGCGGCACCACGCGTGGGTGCCCGTGGGGTCCACGTCGACGATCTGAGTAAAGTATCCTCTCGTCAGCCGTCACCTACCGTTGGGTGTTCACACAATGATTCGCGCAGACAACATACATCTTGCATCATGATGTGGTCGAGCAGGAAGCCACGGACGGGCCCGTTGCGGCCGGCTACGAAGGCCTGCTGGAAGCGGCCGTTGTACAGCCGCGCCACCCCGGCCTTGCCCCGGTACCGCGAGCCCAGGAACTCGACGTACGTGTCCGGGTGGTCGGCGTACATGTCCACGACCTGCGGGATCGCCCCTCGTGGTCAGCGTTTCGGTAGAGTACTTAGGCAGCGATGGACCGAGCGGTGGAAGCGGCGAGCAATGGAGCTGCGGTTCGCGTACGTACCTCGTTGTACATGCACTTGTCCAAGTAGTACCCGTACTTGAAATGCGTTTTGCGCACCTCGGCCTCGTCAGAGACGCGCGAGACCTCCTTGCGGAGGAGCGCGACTTCCTTCTTCAAGTCGGCGATGTCTTGGTCCATGATGGCGTGTTCTGTCCCAGGAGCAGTAGCTAAGTACCTATGCGATAGATGTCGAGGGAGTACCCTATTCGATGCACAGAGAGAGTCGAGGTTTGGGGATTGACATCCAAAACAGAGTCTCGACGATCTTGCTGCCATTCAACTGATATTCATATTCATTCGCAAGTGCCGTCGCTCACTGTCCGTTCAACCGTCGCCATCTGCAGGCACTCCAGGACCCCATGCCGTCAGAACCAAATACGTTTCGAGTGCTCTCGGCAGATGTGACGGGGCCGGTCATTCACCAGAAGGAGAGCATACCCGGTGCGGGGAGGCTTTCAACCCCGCGTGGCTCTTGGGGATCCTTCGCTTGGAAGCTTAGAAGGCGTTGCTGCATGAGGAGAGCCATGTCTTGGGAGAAGGGAGTGAGCAGGTGACTTTTCTAGAGGCAGAGGGAATGATGTGCAATCTTTGGGGACACTCGGCTGCACCAAATATAGAGCACATACGTTCGGAACTTGGCGCCTCCTGCGGGCGAGAGTAATGCGTTACGTTCGGAACCACATGGCTGTTCTGAAAGCACGTCATGATATCGCATTCGGTGGAACAGACTACCTAGAGGAGAGTCGCCAGAACGCCGGAAACACCTGTACAGCTGGACCCGAGTCTCTCAGCCTACCGCCATATCATCCCAAAATAGGACCCTACATAGAGTTGCGTCTCGTCTTCCAAGCATTATCCGCGTCTTCGTGGATCTTGGGTTCCGCGATGTCCTTGCGCAACTCCTTCTTGCGTCGCCAATCGGTGCCGAAGCGGGCATCACGCTCGCCGACGGCCTTCTCAAAATCGAACTGGCTGTCGGCGGTGAAGCTGGTCATGAGCTTGGGCTCGCCGAGGGGCAGGGCGTCGCCGCGATCCGTCTGCCACAGGTGGTACACCTTGCCGTAGAGCCCGACGACGTGCTTCATCTCCTGCGTCTCGGCCGCCTCCCACGCCTGCTTCGCCCCCAGCGTCGCTTCCGGGCCCGGCATGATCAGCATGCCCGACTTCACCTCGAAGACGTGCGAGTGCCACAGCTTGCGCTCCTCCGCCGGCAGCGTCTCGTACAGCTTCGGCGTGATCATGTACTCGATCCCGATCAGGCGCGCGTTCGGGCCGGGACTGTCGTAGAGAATGCATTGGCGGACATCTGAGATTTGTTAGTGCCAGTGGGTGTAAGTGAGAGCCTGGAAGTGGCGCACCTTCAGTCAGGTGAGCGCAGTAGTGGTTGGCCTCGACGTATCGACCTGGCTCGTCCGCGTAGGTGTGGAAGGCATTCAGATGAGCACAGATCTGCTTCGTGGGTCGGAAGTCCTGCTTGGATGTGAGCTTTGCCGTACCGTGATGTCTGAAGGTGCGTTGCTACCTGGATCATAGAGGCGCCAGTCTCGAGTATCTTGTCCTCGGTCGAGAGCTTGCCGCCCGGGACGTTGGCTTGGTCTGCGCTTGACGCCATGGCTGGTATCTGCTCCGTTTGTTATGTAGAGGTAACGTTGCCGTGAAGTTGTAAGGTACGGATTGAGGTTGCGTGTCTGTCTAAGGAGGGATGGTATCTGATAATCTTCTGTGTGGTTCTCTCTAGTGTCCGTTTGATGTTCTGCCTTCAGACATTGTTCATTTGTATACTCATATCTGCAACTGTAGACGGCGACATGAATGGCATATCGCCGACTACCAACCTTGTATACATTGGAAGAATGCTCCGTGAAGCTACCGAAGACCTTCTGCAGTGATGTCATGTGTGCGTGATGGCCCGCCCGACGTGGTGGTGCTGACCGGAGGAAAAGCACCTTGAACATGCTCGGTCAGCCCTACAAGTCGCCGACTGAAGCCTGTTTGCGCTTGTACGTTTCCCAGCAAATAGACTCCCGAGGAATTGCTTGCAAATGATATGCCTAACCGCGAGGTACATACCAGGTATGGTAGCATATTTGACAGGCCCTACCGCAACGAACTTGATGGTCAGTTAGGGGAGCTTAGGCCTGGAGAAGCCGCTGAAACAGCTCGTGTCACGTGCTGATCCCGCTCGAGCTCCCCAGTCTGCCCAGCTTCCCAGTATCCCCCTAGCCTCCGATTCGACGTACCAGGACCCACCTTCCTGGACCTTATCGGGGCCCTCTCACCTCTAGCTCTCTCTTTCGGGCTCCTCAAGCCGGCCCATCCCAGCAAGCTACATCAACGGCGACCGGGTCACCATTGAGATCACTCCGACTCGGCCACCCACACCCGCCTCGACCTCACCCGCGCACCATACGTTAGACGGCGACCGCGACGGAGGAGACGCACGGCTTGCCACCTCAGTGTCGATAATTGTGTCACCGTCGGGCAAATGATGCGCTGTTACGTCTGATCCACCAATCGTCGACGCGCCCACGAACTGCGCCCGCGCCATTGGAAGTTTGGAAGGAGACGAGGGAGCATGGCCGCCTCCCGTGCCGGCCAGTCCGGCCTGCCCGACCTTCAAATTCCCACGCCCTCGACCCCGGCCGCCGCCGCTTCTGCCCTCGCCGACCAGCCCCCGATCTCCGCCCTGTTCCTGATCGAATTCGATGTCAAGGCCGGCTACACCATCACCTGGAAGGCCTCGAGGCCGGGTATCGAGCTCGAGGGCGTCGTCGAGTACAAGTCCCTACCCTCTGGTCTGCATACTGTCTCCGAAGACCTCATCTACTTCGTGCATGATGATTACGCTGGAATAAGTGCGTTCGTCAATGCCCCAGTCGAGGACTCCGCCGCCCGCAATGCTCGTATGTTGGCTGTTGGTGTTCTGGTGCCCCTGAGCTATGGGCGCTTGGGTCGGGCATGGAAACACGCTGAGGGTTTGAAGAGCCTCGCTTCGTGCGTTACCCCATTTACATAGTACGAGAGCTACATGCTGACCTGCCACCCACAGGACTCTGGCTGCCGACAACAAGAACACCGCCGTGTTGGAAGAGCACTGGCAAAAACATCAGTTGCGAGATCCCACAAGGCAAGACTTGGCCGTTTCCAGGGACTCTCTTGAATCCCCTTCCACCCTCACTTTTCAGATTCCTAAAACCCACAAGAAGTCGCGCAGTCATAACAGGATCCGCTCGGCCTCTGATGGGAACGCTCTTATACCACCTGGCCATAGACTCTCGCCTTTCCATCCTGCTTGGAGTTTACACCAGCTGCTAGACACCTTCGGCCCGTTGATCTTCCCCATACAACGCGCTGCTTTATTGCGCAAGCGTATTCTGATACTAGGCCATGCTCCTGTACAGGAAGCTTGCAACTTTGGTAAGTCTCGCTGCGTCCGTTCATCTGGTAGAGTCAGCTTTTGACCGTACTTCCAGTCTATGATATCTCTATTCTCTCCAACATCCCCTTATCTACATACAACATGTTGGCCCCTGGCTCGCCACCACACAGGCTACGGCCGCTTTTCTGTATAGGCGTCCACGACATCCCCTTCCTGATGGACGAGTCCAAGCCACGTAGAGATAGCGACGAGTCCGGAGGCGGGGACCCCGAGACGGGAACAGGCTGGATAGCGTGCACGACCGACAGCATCCTTGCCAAGAAAGACACGCTCTGGGACATGCTGATCACGCTGCCAGCGCCGCATGCCGCCAATGCGAAGCAACACGTCTGGCCGACGGTCGAGTGCCCGCAAAACACCCCCATCAAGGCCACGCAACGCGACCTGCGGCGGTACCGCGCCCTGAAAGCCGGGCTGGCGCGCCTGCAAGCCGCAGTGAACGGGTCGCCGCCAGCTACCCCGCGCACCCCGATCAAGCTGCTCAACGAGGAGGACGTGTACATTGACGACAGCGACGCCATCGTTGAGCCCCTCTCCTGGACGGCCCTCGCGTACAACGGCTTCATGTGGTGGGCCTCTGCCGGCGAGCAGACGCGCGCCGAGCAAGCGGAGGAGTCCGCCCACGATTACTCCCTCCTTGCCGAGCTGTCGGCGCCGGACATGTATGCCAGCGGCAACGCCAGCACTCCGCGGTCCGCTGATCCGCTCTCCACGTCGGTGGCTTCCCTCTCCATACCCTCCACAGCGCATAGGCGTAGGGCGTCGGGGCTGACGATATCGGCGGACGCGGCTGAGGCGAACGTCGAGCTTGCTATCATCGCGTACTTCCACCGCCTCACGACGCAGGTTCTCGGCACCCTGGTGGATATCGTCGAGGACGACGAGGGCCCGGAGGAGACGGAGGAGGAGCGCGAGGAAGAAGACGACGCATTACTAAACCAGGACGAACAGGAGCGCTATGTTCGCGGCGTCCGTGTCGGTGGCGAAGCGATGAAGAGGATGGGTCTTGATATATGGAGTCGGGCCGATGCCCTCTTCGTCAAGGAGGCCCTGGCTACGTACTTCGACCGCAGAGCGTATGTGGAGGGCAAGGGCGTTGAGGTTTGTGGGGTCAGGGTCTGCTGATCATGATGTTGAGGGGGCAATGAGTGAATAGGAGAGGGGAGAAGTTGTATATCAATAGCCTCATCTGCAGAGGTGGACTGGCCGTGAAAACTGTGTGGCCACGGGGTCACTGTACAAACAAATACTATAACTTAGCATCATGACGGAAATACCACGCGGTGGATAGGTCTCCAACTTATGATGTTAGGATAGTCGGGTTCGAAGGCGTCGTGAATGAGGCCCGGGAACTGTCATGAAGAACACCAAGAACAGGAGCCGTTCCGGGGGAGCTTGTGGCTATAGTATATACACACGGAATGATCCCAAGGGAATCTCATGCGCATCGAATACCCCGGGAGTGAAGATAAGAGCAAAATACCGCGGGCAGGTAGGGGACAGTGGCGAACAAGAACATAGCAAGAGGAAATTTCGGCAAACACGGCCCAAGTTGAACCCTGCATGCAGGCTCTCAAAGACATACATATGCTCAGAGTAATACAGTCAAGCAGCTGGGACGGCTCAGACTCACTTCAGTGCTGCGTCTGGATTTTGGCTTAATTATTGAGTGCCTGGGTAGGTAGAATATGATGTTCCCGATTGCAGAGTTGGCAGTACTGATATGGTAAAGTCCAGTCCCAGCCTCTATAAAGTGGGTACCGCCAGCTACCTTTGATCCCGGAAGTGACTGTCTCCTCGAGCTCTCTCCAGCTCGGTCCAGGGACTCCGTACTGCCGATAACCACCGCCCATCCCCTTGTCTCCTGGTTAGGTCCCGTCTTCAGGGTCCATCTGGAGCCTTACCTGACGATGTCCTACTAAATAACTGCATGTTGCGTCACTTGCGAGTTCAACAAAACCACTCGACTCTCTTTGCGCCTCGGGCAATGCGCGTCATGGGGCACGTCGGTCGACTACTATCGCTTTGTTCCTGAGTTTCACTTCCTATACCTTTGACATTCCTCCCTATTTCAGAGAACAATGGACTCGCCGCCAGATAGGTAAGTAGCCAAGCTCCTTTCGTTCCGTTTCCTTCAACCCCCCGTCGACCTCGAACCTCGATCCAATCCCAACTGCCACGCACCGAAGATGAATCTTGACGCACCGGTTCCTCCTCCCTCGGCCGACGACTCGCCACCTTCCTCCGCGCCGCCCCTCGTACCAGTCGGATTCGCTCCCATTCACGAACATGAAGAAGAGAACGGGTGGGCGACGGGAGCGAGCCGTCGTCGGCGATCCTATGTCCAGCTGGCCTCTATCAACACGCGCGCAACCTCAGATCGCGGTGCTGACCAACTGCTGCCTCTACTCAGTCCCGTCGCCGCCAGCGCGCGCATCTCGCCCGACAAGCCGTACTATCCTGGGCAGCCCAAGTCGCTGGCCGGCATCGCCGTACGCGCCTTCTGCCTTGGTGCCGCCCTCGCTCTGAGTGTCGTCGCCATGTTCGCGATCTTGATCTGGACCTCGTCCCCGCTTTGGCGCCTACCATTCTTCGTCGGCGCCCTTGCGACGTTCCACTTCCTCGAGTTCTGGACTACCGCCAAGTACAATACCCCTATCGCCGGCACGGGGTCGTTCCTCCTCACAGCCAACTGGCCTGCCTATGCTATTGCGCACGTACTCGCTATGCTCGAATGTTTCGTCACGAAGGTTGTGTGGCCGAACCGGTCCTGGGCGCCTTTCTACAGTGGCCACATCCTCCTACTTGTCGGGTTCATTATGGTATTCGTCGGGCAGGTCGTCCGCAGCGGTGCTATGGTGCAAGCCGGGCAATCCTTCAACCACATCGTCCAGCATCGCAAGAAGGACAACCATGATTTGGTGACCACGGGGCTCTACTCGTACATCCGCCATCCTGCGTACTTCGGCTTCTTTTACTGGGGTATCGGAACACAGATTGTGCTGGGGAACCCCTTCTGCTTCATCGGATACCTCGTCGTCTTGTGGCACTTCTTCTCTCAAAGGGTGAAGGACGAGGAGGCCTCACTCATAAACTTCTTCGGCGACGATTACATCAACTATAAGAAAAGAGTTGGGACAGGCATGCCCTTCGTGGGTCGATAATCTCCTTGCGCCGCCTGGAACATGAGATGAATGTGTTTTGCACATACACCAGAAATAAGACGAAGAACTATGTAGCATTCAACAACTTTCTCATCCCAACTACCTACATAGCTTTTTCCTGTTCAAAATGCTGCGATAGGCCAGATTTTTTTCACCAGGATCCATGTGAATGATCAACCAGTGGAGTCCCCAGTCATCATCTGGATTGCTACAGCGGATGTGATTGATATCTACGAGAGTTGAAGCTTGTTGCAACCGATCTAGGGTATTTACTTACCCAAAAGGGCTCATGAGTGTGAATAAAGGCGTTGATGCCTTCGATATCCATGAACGACGGCTGAACCTTAGGGTAACGGACTGGCCTGACTTGCCTGACTTGGCTGCCTGAGTGGGCTGTCAGTCGGGAGCGTTCCATCCCCTGCTCTAGCGCCACCTACAGGGTAGCGCCCGCCGCCCAGCCTGTGCCTGCTCTCCACTTTGTCGTTATCGATAGTACCCCGAGCAAATGGTACCCATGGGAGATGCGTAGCCGATTTTATATGTGGAAGGCCACGATTCAACAGCGATCCCACCCATCTCCCTCCAGCCAGCTCGCTGGACGTGGTACTAAATTTAATCCGCCATCACGACACGAGCTCGCTTTGCCTTCCTTACCACCCCAACTGCCCTCTGAAAGACCCTGTTGTAGGGCACGTCTGCGCCATGAGTTCGGACTACTCTTACGACGAACAGGGTCAATTCTACCCTTTCTTCATCTTCACCCTCTCCACCATCGTCACCCTCCCTCTGACCTACAGTCTCCTGAAGCCCTCTCAGGACCCCGAGGCCCTCGCTCCGAGGATCAAGACCTCCTACAAGCCCGAGCATGCCGACCTTATCCAGGCGCAACGCGCTGCCCACAAGCGCAAGCAGCGGAAGGTCAAACGCGCCCTTGCCGTCGTGCTGGGCTGGGCCGTGATGGCCGGCATGCTGTACCTGATCATCACCACCCAACGCACAGAGACGAAGCTATGGAATCCATACGACATTCTCGGCATTTCTGATGTACGTTCATGTCCCTACCCCGAATGTGGCCGCCGCGCTAACCATATTTCCTCTACAGTCAGCAACCGAGAAGCAGATCAAATCCCACTACAAGCGCCTGAGTGTCAAGTTCCACCCCGACAAGATCCGACCGGATCCCGAGAAGAACGAGACCGCCGAGTCGCTGAACGATAAATGGGTGGACTTGACCAAAGCCTACCAAGCGCTCACCGACGACGAGGTCCGCAACAACTGGATCCAGTATGGAAACCCCGATGGCAAGCAAGGATTCAGCATTGGCATCGCTCTCCCCAAGTTCATCGTCTCGGACGGTAATGGCAAATACGTCGTGTTGGTGTACGCCATGCTCCTTGGAGTCTTGCTGCCTTACTACGTGGGTTCGTGGTGGTACGGCACTCAGCGCATGACAAAGGAGGGTGTCCAGGTCGAGAGCGCCAACAACCTCTTTCGCGAGTACCAAGACACTACAGACGAGGGAGACTTGATCACCGCACTGAGTACTGGAAAGGAGTTCAAGGACCTGCTGAGAGGCGACAAGGCTGAGTCGGGTCTCTCCAAGATTGAGTCGCGGATCCTAGCGCCCGGCGAGGTCACTGAATACGCCGGAGGTCTTACCACAAAGGACAAGGAGAAGCTCGAGGACCTGGATTGCGGTGTCAGACGCAAGGTCCTAGCCCTTCTCTGGGCTTACCTTGGCCGTGTCGAACTGGATGACCCAGCCTTGAACAGCGCAAAGTACATGGTTGCTCCCGTTGCGCAGTCCCTTTGCCGGTCCTTCACCGCTATCTCCCTTGCCTTCGGCAACACGAAGCCTCTTCTATCTTCATACTTCACCAGCCAGCGCTTGATCCAAGCCATACCACCAAATGCCTCTCCGCTTTTCCAGCTTCCACACTTCACTCCTAAAGTAGTCAAGGCCGTTGAGGGCGAGTCCAAGACTCATATGACGGTCCAGCAATTCATGGATCTTCCTGATACCCAGCGTCGGAACTTGGCTGTTGGTAACGGACTCTTGACCGAGGAGCAGTACAAGACCGCTGTGGACGTTGCCACTCAGCTGCCATACTTCCGAGTCGCAAAGGCTTTCTTCAAGGTCACGGGCGAAAAGTTCATCATCCCATCCTCTCTGATCTCGTTTGTTATCAAGGGACGATTCGTACCTCCGGGTAGTACCAACGTACCGGAAATCGACGAGCTTGATCTTGAGGATGTGGACCCCGATGAGGATGATCTCGACGCGATGCTTGGCCGCAAGAAGGCTGTCAAAGACGCAGATGGAAAATGGGTGAAGCAGGAGCCCCAGGTTGTCGCACCACCGCTGGCCTTCGCCCCTTACTATTCGCGAGACCACACACCGAAATGGCATGCTTTTCTCTCTGATAGCAAGCAGGGGAAGAATGCTGTAGGTCCGTTCAGCTTCACCGGCTTCGACAACCCCCTCTTCACGCCAGAAGGAAAACCCACATATCACATGCAGACCTTGAAGGTACAGTTTGCTGCACCTCCCCAGGCAGGCAAATATACTTTTGTTATGCATCTTGTGTGCGACAGCTATGTTGGCTTTGACACGAAGATGGAGGTTACCCTTTCTGTGGAGGAGGCAAGCAAGGCAGCGCAGATGGCTGCGGAAGATGAGATCAGCGAGCCGGAAGAAGGTAAGTTTCTCCTATCCAGACGAGAAGACCTTTTTGCTAACCCACAACACAGACTCTCTGGCCGGACAGATGAATGCCTTGAAAGGGGGCAGTGTTCCAGGCGCTACGAAGCCTAAGCGGAGGAAAGAAATCGAAGAAGAGTCTGATGAAGAGAGCGGAACTGACGAGGAGGAATCCGATACCAGCGCAACGAACACCGACACGGAAGACGAGTCGTAGACTCAATATTAGCTACGACTTTTTTGCCTCCCCACCAAGCCTTTAAGTGGCCCTCGCGTTCTGTGAAGCATACTCCTTGTACTCTTGAGCCTAGCGGTGATGCTTGCAACTATACCGTATTCAACCATTGTCTCTCTGCTAGTAATTCGATACCCTCAACACCTAGTGTCTTTAGATGTTTCAGTTAATGGACACCACGGCGAAACATACCTACCGTGCCTTCATCTACATTTTAGTCTGTCGCCTACCATGCACCTATGGTAAATACCCTTCTACCTACCTAGGTAAGTAGGCACTGTTACACTATCAAGTAGCCGTATACCCCACGAGTCACGGACTAGGTAAGTACCTAGATAAGTACCTATCTTGACCCTACTGTCTGCGAGACCATGGACCTCCATTACACGATATGCAAACGCATCGTTCAACGTCACGCAAGGCTGTTCACGAGGACAGCCATGACACCAGGTTTTGGTGATACATGTGGCCGAGAGGCCTAATATATTAGCCACGTAAGGTCTATGGAGTAAACGCAGACCAATGTGCTGATGTATCCCCAGAAATTTCACTGGATTTTTTCTTGTTTTTTGTCCTTCCAATCGATCCGTTGGTGCTTCAGTATCGAAACCATCCATCGCATGGCCAGCGTGACCAAATCCCGTGACACCCCCTTGGGAGGAGGCTGGGAATAGGGCCGCCGAACCAGCCATGCACCAACGCCAACGACTCATGCTCAAGAACCACGAGCAGTCTCCCTGTCGCCCAGAACACCAGATCCTCGAGAATCCGAATCCTCTAGACCAAATGCCGGTTCCAACGACCTGCGATGCTGCCTCGCTACCATGCATAGACCATTGCTGTTTCGTAAGATACCGTAGGGCAGACGTGCGAATGCTCACGATCCCGACCTTCCATCCCTAGATGCAACGCTCTCAACACCGAGATGAGACCGCCGTCTCGTATGCTATAATACATTAGGCCAGGGCAAGTACAAGCAATAAAGTGAACCTATTAAGGCCTCTTCCCTTGAACCAGGGTAGATGTCCGAAATGCGTGACCATGATCAGTCATAGCTTTCATAGCAACGAGCCCCGTCCGCCAAATGAAGTAGGTGGTCGTGGTCGAGTGCCATGAAGCCAGGATGTAGAGGTAGAAAGCAGAGTATTGAGCTTGGGTGTAGCAGTTGGCGTAGGTATCGTGACTGACAGCCGATCCGAATCTCGGGAGATTCAACGCCATAAACGCCGGAAAATGTCAACAAAGGAAATCGCCACCGGGTCACCTCGCCATAACTAGGATGGATTACGTATCCAACTTGAGAACTCGCCGAAGATTGCCCTCTAGTGCCTGCATGCGCTCCACTTGCTCATTGGGACCAGGTTGGCTCGTCGACCTGGTCACGGTTGCGGGTGCAGCCAAAACCGACGCTGGAAAGACACCAGGAGGGAGCTTGTCATTCCTGGGCGACTGCACGGATCCCTGAGGGGAGTGCTGAGACTGTTGGTACGGAAACAGAACTCGAGGCTTGGGGGCCGACTGCGTCGACGGCGATGGCCCGGGCTCGTGCTGAGACTGTGTGGACAAGGAGGGGTCGACTCGACCGTATTTGAGATAGTGTCTGAGATCCTCAGTAGTCTTGATACCAAGCTCTTCGTGCAGTGGAACCTGGCTTCCGCGGGCTGCCCGCAAGCGCTCATGATAGGGCGTGGAAAATGCTGGGCCGATATTGTGTTCGGAAGAGCGATTGTCGCTTGTAGCCGTCCCGGCCGAAATGGTTCGCTGAGCCTGGTTCGGGCGTCGATGTGGATTGGCGACTTTCGGCATGGTGTTGAACTCCCTAGGCGACGCAGCTGGCGGCGAAGAGCGCCTTGGGGTGGCATCATTCGCGTGTGCGGAACTCACGCGACGTGTCTGTTCCTTCTCAGCCCTGTCTGCTCGGAAGAAGAACTCCAGTGGAGACTCCTCGTTTCTCTTCACGGGCACCTTCTGTTCGGGGCTGGCCTCGTCGGAGTCAGTAGCAGGAGGAGAGGGTTCTGGCGCTGGGGAGATCCTCGGTTTCATCCCGGGCGATTTCATCCCGGGCGAATCGCCGCGGGGCGCGCCGAGGAAGCTCGGCATGGGGAGCGCAGACGGGGCGGGAGAAGCGTGGAAGGTGGAACCGGCAAAGATGTTGGATACATCTTGAGGCAAAGAGGACGGACTGTCCTGGTAAGCATTGGCCGGCGAGTGAGAGCCATTCTTGTTCCGGTTTCTGTTGCTTTTGCTACGCTGCTTCTGACTAGTTGTTGCGCGTGCAGAGGTAGGGGCTCCTCCATTGGAGCCGGACTTCTGGGGAGTGCTCGGGCTGGCGTAGTCGAGCTTGCGGGAGGGAAGGTCGTTCTCGGAGGCGTAGACTTTATTGGGGGAGTTGCGGCTGCGACCGCCGGGGCGGCGCCGGTTAGGAGTCCCGTTCGGCTGCGCAGGAGCTTGCTGCATTATCTGGCGGCAAATCCAAGGGGGACGGTGACATGTAATGGGTGGTGGGAGGAGAAAGGGGGGCGCTGACGCGACGCAACCGAGGTTCGCTGTCGTCTGCGGGAAGAGTCGGTTCGTGATGTACAGAAAGTGTTGAGGTGACACGGGGAGCGGGGTGCCACGGGGACAGAAGAGAGCAACAAAGAGACGAGGAATGAAATGCCGTCTCTCTGTCGGTGACTGTCTGTCGGCCGGCCGATCGATCGGAGTGTGGCGTCAGCAGTGGCCAACTAGGTGGGCGGGCGGTGAGGCGTAAGGCGTGCCGTCGGCTGGATCAGATGGGAGGGCGACGCAGAGCACTGGAATGCAGTGCTCGGCTGGAGATGGTGGGGGATGAAGGTGAGTGGGTGTGGATGGTATGTGGTAGTGGTAGCGGTTGATGGTGTTTTCTGTACATATTTGTCGGTTGTTGACAGAGGAGAAGAGAGGAGCGGCGCAGCGACGACTGGCAGCGGGAACGCTCACTGATGAAGTGCGCTGGCTGGCTGGCTGGCTGGCTGGCTGGGACCTGCAGTGCGTGGTCAGTTGGGGGCTCTGGTCCCGTCAATCAGTGGCCAACACTGAACGGGCAGGCCAAGTGAGCGCAGGCTGGCGACTGACGACTGGCAGGCAAGGTAGGCTCGCAAGTGGATAAGGTGATGATAAGCCTCGTGCCTTGCTCAAATTGGGGCCACAGGCAGGCCCAGTGAGCAAGAGTGGTCGGGATGCGCGACGATCGGTATGCTGCCTGTGCGGCTCGTGCTCCTCGGTCCTTCTGTTCGGGTCTTGGCAGTGCTCCGGGGAATTTGGTGGTGGTTTGGGGTTGGGCGCCACCTGCTCTCCTTTAATACCTACCTAGGTAGGCAAGAACTTCCAGTCTCGATGATAGGTGCGGCGATGAATGGGATGTGAGCAGGAGAGTTGAATGGAGAAGCTTTAAGCAGATATTGAATGCTGCAGAGGTTGAAAGAAGGATAGAATTTTCCCGGCTTTTATTCAAACCCCATCTGATGTATCTGTCAAATACAAACTCATTAAAGTAAGGTAACCTTCAAAACGAAAAGTGCCACAACGACTACCAGTGAAAGACCTAGGACGGGCTTGACGGGTTGACGGGCATCTGCCATTCTGCCATTTGTACGTGCTAAGGTGCCTCAAGCGTGGGAGACCCATAAATCTCAATGGGCACAGGGCCACAGGCAACCTTCGGTCTAGGTGAGGGGCAGGCGGCTGGGGCCCTCCGGTGCGGTGCGGGCACTGATCAGGCGGCAAGCAGGCGACAGGACGGGACGCTCAACCGTCATTGCATGAGGTGCCTTGTAGGTAGGTTGCTTGCTGCGGTGCTGCTACCTGCGACCTGCGACCTGCTACTGCTACAGATCAGCTAGCACCGACTCGACCGGGCAACCATCATCAGTCTGCTGCCGGCACCTTAGCAAAAAGCGCACACCCTCGGGCAACGTCCAACAATCGATTGTAGATTCTCTTTAAGCAACCAGGCAGGTACTCGCCTACCTAGGTACATATTGTGCAGCGGAGCCCGCGTGAAGCTCCAACCACAGCTAAGACCCGAAGCATCTCACCTACCTACTAGTGCTGTCACCAACAACAGCGACCTGCCTCCCGGGTCCTCAAGTTCCATCAATACTTCTCCCACCACGCTGCCATAGGTTTGTTCAGACGCTTCCCCTCCGCGATCCTCGACTCTTCCCGCGACGATTCCCCCCGAGCCTGCACGCGGCGAAAGCACATCCGCCACCATGACCGACGTCGACATGACCGATGCTCCCAGCAGCACTGTCGCTGCCCCCAAGCGCAAGGGCGCCGATGCCGAGGGCAAGGGAGAGGGAAAGAAGCGATTTGAGGTGAAGAAGGTAAGTTGATATGGCGTCACCGCCTGTACTTCTGGTAGTGCCATGCTGACTTTGTTATCCAGTGGAACGCCGTTGCCCTCTGGGCGTGGGATATCGTCGTCGACAACTGCGCCATCTGCCGAAACCACATCATGGATCTCTGCATAGAGTGCCAGGCGAATCAGGCCTCAGCTACTAGCGAGGAGTGCACAGTTGCCTGGGGTATCTGCAACGTAGGTCTTACTCGACTCGTCTTTTGTCTATCTTGTTTTGCCGGCTGGTTCCGAGCTAACTACTGTCTTTCCAGCATGCTTTCCACTTCCACTGCATCTCGAGATGGCTCAAGGCACGACAAGTCTGTCCGCTAGACAACCGAGACTGGGAGTTCCAGAAGTATGGTCGCTAGAGAGTATGGCACACTGCACGAGGAAGAATACCGGAGACTGTTCCGCTGCTTGAAGAGGGTACTACTATTCACGGTTCTGAGCCATGGAGCATTGCAGCACCGGATACATTGCCGTCAATACGGGTGATCTGGGAGCCGCACAACCGCAAAGTCCTCGCAGCGGAACGGTCTACCATTATAGGACTCTATTGGTAGATCGCACTTAACATCGATGATGTATAGAGAATCCATCAACCGCGATATGGTTTACTGTCTCGCCAGCAGCTTCTCGTCAATGACAATATTCTGCTGCTGACTTGTGACCGCCGATCCACCCCCTACGGGAAGCCAGTCCACGGGATGTCTCTTGAAGAACGGCCACGGCGGGACAACGAGGAGAAAGGTGAGCGCAGTACCGGCGAGGCCAACCTTCAGAGCGAGAGCAATGTCCTGCAAAAAGTAACCGACCACGAATGCGATAGCCTATTCGTACAGCCCATGGTTAGCTGCTGTCCGGCGGCGAGTCGCAACGTAGGAGAGGCTGGGGTTTAGGTTCTAAGTCTCGTAATTTTCGAAAGACTCACCCCGACCGCGGAAAGAAGGATTGTCGCCATCACTTCGGCAAGTTTCTGGCCCTCGAAATCCTATTGACACATGGGTTAGCGGATCCGCGAGCAGGGAGCAGAGGCCAGGAGGTTAGGGAAGCACTCACGATTTGACCATCCACCACATCGCGCACCTGATCCAGAAGCTGCTCCGCCATCTTGATAATTTACAATCGGTTGCGCGAGTGTACTGGCTTGATGAGCGGGAGTTGGCAATGCTGAGTTATTGCGAAGAGCCCGGGTATGTAGGTCGTGGCAGCAGGTGAAGCTGTCCTATCTGAACCCTTACTCCAATCCGACACCGAATAGGTAATAAGGTACGGGACACGGGGCGCCTTATTAGACCTGCCTTGCCCGCCCCGGAGCCCGAAGAACCTCTGAGCCTCACTTACCCCTGGAACGAGCCACACTTGTCACTATCAGCCGCTCTTAGCACAGTTTGCATACGGTGATAGCCTGAAAAGAAGCCATACCCATCCTCACTCTTTTGGTCGACGACTGGGCTGACTGTGCTTTACCTTCCTCGCTTGCTATCTAGGTACCTACTGACAGGCTGAAACGATTCTCATATAAGGCACCATCTTGACAGTGCACTCCCATCTATCATGTCTATGCCACTGTCACGGGGCACTATTTGCAAGCTGGCGGACTGTAAGACTGTGCAGTACAGCAACCAAAAACATGCAATACCTGGGGATGGTCCTATCCTATCTCAACGCCAAGAGCTGCCTGAAGGGGGGACAAGTTGTAGCTGGTAACAATGTGCTCATGACGTCGAATGAACAGGAAAGCCTGTCAGCAATTCTCAGTGCTGACACGCTGATCCCTCGACTCATCAGTCAATCCTCGCATCCTTTCGCTCACCGATTGTGCGGAACAAAAAAATCGTGGGAAACGCCAATATCCGTCCAAAGATCCAAAACAAGATGAGATGGCTGGCTGGCTTGTCAATGGATTTCAGCTCCAGGGTGAATCGGTGTCCATACCGGTACTGTTTATACCTCTTGAATATTGGCCCAATACTAATAAGGTAGGCCTGGCTAGGATGATGGGATGCTGGAGAAGAGGGAAAACATGCGTCATGCACGTAATGTAGGGTCTGTTCTGGCATACCGGTAGAACCTGGAATGATAGAATGGGATTAGCTCAGGGAGCCCGGAACTGTGCCGGGACCTTTATCGTAGCTAACGGAGGCTAATGGGGGTTCCGTCACGACCTGGACCTGGCCCGCCTTGTCCGCCTGGCAGCTGGACAGTGGGAATGAAGCAACCTGGATCGGAGTGGGGCCAATTGTGAATTTTCCCTTCTTGCAGCTGCAGCGGAGCGGTTTGCAGCCTGACGTCCAGGGAAAAACCACAGGCCTACCTACTAGGTACCTGATATTCTCCATAGCGGGGAGTGCACTGCAACGGCCCTGACTGACGAGCGCCAGCTGACGGGAAAGGGAAGAACTGCAGGCCTGTGAATGATCGATGACTGTGTTCTTCCATCTATCGACCTAACATAGGTACTTACCTTACCTACCTGGTACACCCGACACACAAACTTTCTCTTCCACAGCGCCACCACTACCACCACCACCACCAACGTCGACCATACCTTTCAGGTCAACGCAACACAACACATCCTGCGAGCGGTACACATTGCAGCTGACGATCCTGACGCCCTGCTATCTTGCTCAGTGCTTGCATCTGTGCGGCGCCACCTCGCTGGCCTAATTTACTGAGCTAGCTAGCCACATTGCTTGTGCTTTGTGCTTTCCGACCCTCGAACCGTCCACTGCCACGCCCACGCCGCCGTCTTTTGCTTCTCAAGTTCCAGATTCGGCCACACTTTCAGACTCCCAGTCGGACTCGCCCAGCCAAAGTCTACCAACCGTCTGCTCAGACAAAAGTCTGCCTATCGCAACCTCAACCATCGCCCAAGCCCGACCACCCTCCCATCCTGTCTGCCGTCTTCGCGCAATCCTAGATCGCCAGCCCTCGTCGCCTCCGTTCCCCCCTTCTCCCGGCAGTCATCGCTTGGAATCGCCGGCTCTGAAAGATCTTTCTACGGGCCTCCTCAGCTGCGACATTTTCCACACCACGTCCACTCCACGGTAAAGACCGCGTAGCATACAAAAACCACCAAGTTGGCGGGCCTCAGCAGCGACAAGTTCTCCTTCTCCCGCCCGCTCCTCGGCCCGCTCTGCTGGGTCTACAGCGGCGTCAACAAGAAGCCCCCCTAATTGAACCGTCGCCCACCTCCTGTTTTGTCTCTCTCGCGGGACTATCGACATCAAACCTCTTCTCTGCTGGCAACATTTCCTGTTTTGGGACTCTTGGACCTAATCGTCCTCGGCTGGCCTCGTCTTTCGGGGCATCACTGCAGTCGGCGTGCTGCACCACGCCAGCTGCCTTCACGAATGCAGCTCGACTGAACTCGCCAACAAGTATGCCTGCCTTCCCATAGTCACTACGTGGAAGGCTTTTCCCGATCTCCGTGTTCCCCTTGTCCCGATCAGAAGATCAACCATCCTTCAACAGCCGCTATTGGCATTGGAATACTCCCCCTACAGCTTCCAAACTGCTCCTGCTTCGTGACAATATGTCCGACCACGAGGGAAGCAGCTCCAGCAGGGGCTATCAGACTCCGGTCCCCGAATTAGACGACCATCGCCACCAATCCGCTTCGGTCCAGAGGACTGACCGTCCACGACGCGGCACCGTGGACACTCTGTATGGTTCCCGACAGCACCTCGATGTCGCGGGCCCCTGCTCTCCATCCGACGTTCGAGTGCGGGACTTCGAGGAGGCTATCATCGACGAGGACGGTGATATGTCCCCAGCCCTCCCCCACGGCCGCCGTCCAACCTTTAACTCTACGAACGAAAGAGCTGTCTCGCCCCCCAACTCCGTCAAGGCCTTTGCCGAAGCTCGCCGCCGGGAGCGTGCTATGTCCACCACTGTTGGGCAGGATGACCAGGACGGGCTCCGTCGAGCTCATTCTTCTGCCAGCCGGCACAGCCATCGTAGCCAACGGTCCGGCCGCAGCAAGCCCGCTACTTTCACAGCCGATGATGCGGCCAGTGTGGCAACCAACCGAACAGGCGAAGAAGACGTTTGTCTCCCCATGCAAGATGAGCATCGCCAGGAACAGCTGTATATCGATTTCGACTATCTAGAGAATTTCATTGCGTCCGAGAATGCCACCCGCAAGGAGAGCGTTGAGGCCTCAAACCCAGTCCGTACGTTCCCCAATTTGAGGAACGACGCTCAGGCCCAATCTGGTCTGCCCATGGTCACTGTCGATGGTGACATCATCAACATCCCATCCGCTTCCTCCGATGTCGACGAGAAAAGCCCCAGGGTAGACGAGTCTGCACAGGCTGCACAAGTGCACGCGCAGAGGGAGCATCTTGATCCAAACCGCTTCAGTTTCTTCTCATCGGCTTGGGAGTCGACCATACACGCGGCCGAGTTCGGAGATCTCATCTTGCCCGGCGAAGACGTGCGAAGCCTGTTCACCTTCCCTCGTGACGAGCCCGACGGTGTGTGGTGGCTGAACATCAACTGCCCTACGGAGGAAGAGGTTCGAACCCTCTGCAAGGCTTTCGGGGTTCACCCTTTGACTATTGAGGACATTGGCACCCAGGAAGCTCGCGAGAAGATCGAAATATTCCCGTCTTACTACTTCGCATGCTTCAGGTCCTTCAACGTTGTTCAAGATGAGGATGGCCCCGATTATGAGCCGTTCAATATCTACGTCGTGGTATTCCGTGAGGGGACGCTCAGCTTCAGTTTCCAGCCGAACGGGCATGCCTCTCAGGTTCGCCGAAGGATCTCCAGCTTGAAGGAGTACGTCTCTCTGAGCAGCGACTGGATTTGCTATGCGTTGATGTAAGTCAGCCCTCCCACTGTAGCAATGATTCATTGACCTTGCTAACCGTTTCAAACAGTGACAACATCGTGGACTCGTTCGCTCCTGCTATCCACCACATTGAGTTGCTCACCGAAGGCATCGAGGACTCGGTTTTCGTGGCCCGTTCTGACGATATGCACATGTTCCTTCGCAAACTTGGCGGTGTTCGCAAGAATACCTTGGGCCTCATGCGGGTTCTCGGAGGCAAGGCGGATGTGCTCAAGGGCTTCACCAAGCGTTGCAACGAGAACTACAAGGTCACCCCCCGCATGGATATCGGCATGTACCTGGGTGACATCCAGGATCACGTGGTCACGATGATGACTAACCTGATGCATTTCGAGAAGATCTTGTCTCGGGCGCACAGCAACTACCTCGCTCAGCTCACGATCGACAGCATCACGCAGGGCACGGAGACCAATGCAGGGCTCAGCAAGATCACCTTCATTGCTACTGTCATCGTGCCTCTGAACATCGTCACGGGTCTTTTCGGGATGAACGTCAAGGTGCCCTTCCGGGATGGTGATACCATTGTGCCCTTTTTCGTCATCTTTGGCTCTCTGGTTTCCTTCGTCGTGTTCTCTCTATATGCAGCGAAAAGGTGTCGCTTCATTTAGTTGAATAGTCAAGAGGCGCTTTGGGAACATGGTGCTTCTTGTTCAGCATGGCGTTGGCGGGTTGAGGAAATGGGAGCGAGCATACAGGGATGTTTACCTTCTCGTTTGATGTCAAGTCGGACATGACCACGATAGACACAATAAATCGTCCTTTGCGTAAGCGTCTGCTGTCTGATTTCATGTTTCCCGAAGAACTAAGTTTATGTTGGTGGCGTTTCAGCGGCTTACCGAAGAAAGGAGAATAATTGAGGGCTCCAGTTCCCCGTTGTATTTCGTCACTGCGGATGCTCTTCGAACAGAGAGACCTGCTCAAGCCGGCATACGGGACTCCTTGCACAGCTTCAACCCTCATGTCCCAGTGCTATGGCTTGCAGGAACAGTGACGCTGGAGCGAAATGGCAGATGCCGTGAACTTTGGTCCCTTATGATTTCATCTTATCTACCTAAGGTAGGTAGGTAGGTAGGTAGGTAGGTATACGTTGTGGTATATGATCGGGAGCTACCTGAGGCATTCGGGCACAAGGGAAGGTGTGGACCTGGTGCGTTCCATCTCCTTTTGTTATTTAGATGGCAGTCGCTCGATGTCGACCGCCTGTGGGGTTATCATCCGGGCAGGTACTGATGGTTCGCACCTTCCCCCAAGGCAACTGCGGTCTGCTTACCACCTCTTCGATCACTGGTGGTTCGCACTTTCCTGGTCATCGTCAATTGAACTTCCATCTAAACGCCCACCCACACTTTTGCGACGCTTCAAATTTTCCCTCTCCTCATCTTCCGTACTGCTCTGGAGATCGCGAAACCACCCTCACCGCCAACACCCGTCTGCAAGCGATTTCCACTTCTGGCCTTTATTTACGCTTCGAAGATCTTGGAAGCACACACACGGCCAAGACGCGCCGTTATCCCTTGTCGTCCGCCTGTCAACACCCCACACGTTGGAACACATCACGTCTACGCGTCCCACGGGAATCGTGTGTTTGACTGGATTCACCATGGTCGGCGAATATTACCAGTTCGACTCTGGCGGTCAGGATATCTTGGTTCAGGAGCTTGAAACCGGACTTTACGCTGGCCTGCCCGAGGACAAACGGCCTGTCAAGAAGACGGCCATTATGAGAGTGTCTCCAGAGAAGCTTGGGAAGCATACCAATTTGTTGCACGGCTCATCGTCTTGCCAAGACGAGTGCAACGATGTCTCACGCAAGGAAGCCTATTCCTGCGTTATACGCGGCGAATCTGTCGCTGCGGTGAAACTCTGGATGGAGGCAATGCATGACGATAAACCCGGCGACAACTTCGATTTTTCTATCGCCAACGTTTGGGAGGCAACCCACTTCGGTCACAAGTATCTGTCTTCACGGAAGGAAGGCGACGAGCTCAGATTCGATGGTGGACACCCAGACGGCGCTTTGAAGCCAGCCAAGAATCTGTCTCTGCTGGGGCCGTGGTACGAGCGTTGGTATTCCCACAACTACGACGCCCGAAGTGGAACTCTGAGGGAGGGCACTCTCGTCCAACTCCTAGCTCCTGCTTATTGGTTCGACTGTGCAAGAGTCTTCGCCGAAATCACGGGGGAGCTGGCGTATCTGATCCAGAATGATCCGGAGAAGGCATACCCAACCTACAACGACGCCTACATGCGGAGCGTACCTTACCGTATCCTGAGTACGTGGCCGTCCTTCCTCCTGTGAAATTCTTGCCTACATGATCTTGTTTATAGCTGATGCTGACACCACCAAATAGAACAACTAAAGGGAATAGCCGGCAGCCTGCGCGGCAACATTGCGAACCAGGTTGCTGTGAATGTGCCAGAGTATCTCCAGCCCTATTGCAGCGATTCATCATGCCGCGCCGTTCTATCCTTCGCGCAAGCGGATTCGCTGTATCGCACCACATGCTTCCCCCCACGCTTCCCAGCTGCACGGCGCAAATGCATCCGTGAGCTTCTCGACGGCCTCGATGGGTTCAAACTGGAAATGACCGAACTACCTGCCGACTCCGACGCCGGCTCGAAGGCCGACGAAAATGGCTGGGCTGCGCGCCTATGTGACGACTGCCGCAGCTATGACCATGGTACGAATATCACAGAGGAGGTGCTCTCGCGCGTGAAGAAGATCCGAAACAAGTTCCAGGGCCTGTGTTTGGATTGCATGCACAAGTCCAAGACTGGAGCAGGTCACGACGCGGATTACTGGGTTCATGCAAACCTGAAGACCTATGCCAAGGGCTGTCGTATCTCCCATGGCCAGTCGACGTGGTACTTTTCCTTTTTTGGAAGGCGCGAGGTCATGGAAGAGTTCCAGAAGAAGCTGAAAGCGGTCGAGCAGGGTGCCCATGGCAGAAGGCAGGGAGTCGCGCACTGAGGAAGAAGGGGACTTGAACTGTTGGGACCGCCAGCGACCCGGCTACTTGCTATTGCCGGAGAGCTGGCTACCGACCGAGATCGGCCGAGTGAAGCTGGCACAGACACAGGCGGTGGCAGTTTATTCCTGTCTCGAGACGAACATCGCTGCAGTAGTATCCGAGGTGTAGGAGAAACTTGATGGATACGATCTCAGTTATTTGAGATGCTCTAGGGGCCCAACCCATAATACGTCGCTCTTGCCATGAAAGTTGGCTGTTTGTCTACAAAAGAAGACATAGTAGGCAAGTTTGATCAGAAATGCACCTAAAACTTGCAGCTTATCCGTGATCTCTCGCATGGGAAAGTTGGCAAAAGCCTGGCACCAGGGACCGTAGTCCTAGGTGCTGCTTTAAAGTGGCTATCTGCCTACTTAGGTAGGTACGTACTGGTGGCTGTGAGCTGCAAATACTAAGGTACCTAGGTAGGTATCTGCCAGGCGAAATTTACTGTCTTGCGCTCCTCAAGATTCTGCAGCCCAAGCATTCCGCTTGGGCGGCTCTTGGTCAAACGGGTCGTGAAACCGCGGCTTGATCTCGGTAAACATGTCCTCTTCAACGCGTATCATACATCGATATCCCCTCACGGACTAGCCACCATCACCAGTCCTTGACCCGGCCCCCTACGTATCGCGGACTCATTAGCCTGTCAGGGTCACCGGCCGGTGGCGTAGACGCCGCAGGATCACTGCTTCGGGGCCTCTCAACTTTCGATCCCGGTCCCGTGGTCGAGCACGTACCCGCCCGCCCGCTCGCGATCAACCACCCCCACCACGAGGCGGCTACCTCCCAACCCATTCTGAGCTGGTTTGAGGTCTTGGTGACCGAGCCAGCGACTGGACGCATCGACGTCGACGTCCCCGATAGCTAAGGTAAAGTAGGTAGCTAGGTACCGCTGCAGGTGCTGGATAGGGGGCCCGGTCCCACTTGTTTCCAGCCTCACTTGCAGCCACCTCCTTTCCTCCGCTCCCGGGCACTCCTGTCGCGCTCCCCACAGCCTGCTGCTAAGGTAGATAGATGTGCTGTAGGCGCCCCAAGTAGGTAGGGAGGTACATATCATATTCCAAATGCATCCATACCGGCTGTCATATGGGGTGTAGGTACTCCTCAGGAACACGGTCTATATAACCACCAGGTGGGGGATGCCTCGTTCAGGAAAACATCGTTCGCCCCTGCTCGGAGAGCCTACGACGTGTATAACTGCGCGCTGTCGCCGGAGAGCGGCGAGTAAACGCGGCTGTCGGAAGTAGGTCCAGATGAGGTCCTTGTGCTTAGTCCGATATGAAATTGGCCGGTACCGGGCATGGAACTTATCGCACAAATAGTCGATGGTAGCTGCTGCGGAATAAGATATGCCTCTATGGCCTCCGACAACCGCTGGTCTTTCGAATCGCAAAGTACAGATAGCCATGTAACTTGGGCGGAATATCATAGCAGCGCTTGTTCAAACATGAGAGGTCCCGTAAATTCTTTCTAGAAAAGCATAATGAACCAGACTCCGTAGCGAAACCATGCATGGAACCAGACAGCAGTGAACCACGCCTGTACCTTATAGGCCTTCAACCCACAGGAAGATAAACAACACAGCACGGCCCGGGAGACCCCTAACACAAAAGTTCTATCCGAACATCACGAACGACCAGCGGGGCGGAGGCCGGACATCGATCCAGTGCGGCGGGTAGACGCCGGGGGCGCCCCTGCGCCACTCGAGGCCCTCGAAGCTGGTCCGCCACAGGGGCTTCGCGAGGGTGGCGTCTTGCGCGAAGACGGTGAGCTCCTCGTCGACGAACGCCGCCATCTGCCACTGCGCCTCCACCGTCGCGGTACCGCCGCCGAGACCCAGCGTATCACTGCCGCCGCCGCCAGTCGGCCGCGTATTGCGACGCAGGGTGCTGAGCCGGGGCGCCACGTCCCCCACGCTGGTGGCGACGACCCGCAGGTCCCCCGGGAGCTTGCCCTCGGGCCACGGGCCCACCAGGATCTGGAGGTGCTGGAGCTGGGCGCCGGCCGCGACGAGGGGCCCGAGGAGCTTGGTCATGCTGGAGACGAAGGCCTCGCCGCGGGGGCGCTGGGGCGCGTGCTGGCTCCGTCGACGCTTGTACCTCTTTCTGAGACCTTCCCCGTTCTCATCGCGTTCCCATACAAGGTCTGTGCCTCCAGGGGGAAGCTCATGCGGGGCATAAGGATTCTTATCGAGCGCAGTGTGGATGTCCTCGAGGCGTAGAAGCACGTTGCGTACAGTCGTCAGGCTATGCGATAGTGGCATCATGGAGGTTCTTGCGGTCTCGGCCGCAGTAGTCAGGTAGTCTTCTAGGAAGAAGACATCGAGGAGAGGCCGCGGCCGAAGCACAGTCGGTCCCGAGGCACCGCCGTTCAGCTGGACAATGAATGGCTGTAGGCTGTTGGAGGCGTGAAGGATCCGGCGAAGTATGCGAGCGAACAACTCCACCTCTGCGTTGACCCCTTTGCTCGACGTCGTGCCGTCTGATGCCACCAAGCTGTTCTGGCGCACCAGCGGAGCACTCAGGAACCTCGCTGCCCAGCAAGACCAGTCGTAGGTGGCGTGAGGCGGGGCGACGTTGGCAGCACGCAATGCGTAGTATCGAAGCTCGTGGGACGCGCGCAGAAGCCCAGCAAACCGGCCGAGATTGGCACAGGTTATCCAGGGGCGCTGAAGACGACCAGGCCCTGAAGCCGGCAGAACCTCGTATTGCAGATGCACGAACTCGGGGATCCGCGCGGCATGCCCTGCGATTGCTGCACGTAGCTCGCCGGGCAAGCGAGGAAAGAGGTGGAAGGACGTGGGCGGCGATATGTGCACAGCATCCTGAGATGCATGATATGCAGCAGCCGCGAGGGCGGTCAGTTCTTCCTGTGCTTCCATGCCCACCTGGTGCATTATAGGGATGCCGGGTATGAATCAGCAGGACGTGGGTTAGTTCCATGCTCAAATAGTAGCAGGGGACATGGTGAAGATAATGCTAGAGTGACAGGGTTGAGCTTCATTCTGCGATATCAAGCACGCAAAGGTCGTCCCGGAACTTGAATATTGTCGCTCGCCTTGCCGGAAACGTTTAAGCGAAGTCGTCTGTTGGTTTGCCGGCCACAAATCCGCATCATGTCCTGTAGCAAGAACGCATTCTCGGGAGCAATCTACCAATAGTCTTGCTCTGCAGCGAGGACAGATTTGATGGGTTCGGCTTGTCAAACTGGCCAGCGTTGAACGGCGAACCAACAGCCACTGGAGGACAAAGGGACCAAGAATGCTCGGTGCGGCGCAATCCCTGTCCGCCGGGGATTTGCAATGTCCAACACCTCCAAATCCACTCTCAGGTCCCGCAACATATGTCGGTAAGGCTGGGGAGCCTGTTCACTTGCTTATGTAGGAGCGAGCACGGAAGCTATGGTGGCGGCGTGCGGTAAACTCCCCATCTGCTCCCTTCAAGTTGCTCTCTGCCCAACAAGACAGATGATTGATCGCAATCTAGGTGGGCTTAGGGGTCATTCCACCCACTGGCACCGATGATCTTGCGTTCACTGTGCCTCTTCAAATTAACCGATCAATTTCCAGCGAGAGAGAAGTGCTTACACGCGATGTCAATGGAATTCTGAATTGCGAACGCACGGAGACGATGAACTCCGGGCCCCGGTCGGCTTTCGCATCCACGTGTGGAACTTCGGGACCTCGCAGTATTTCCTAATCAGGAAATTTCGAGATGCGTGGGGACGAACCAGACTGCTGGGCTGCGCCGTCTGTGTTTCTGCTGAGTCAACCAGGAGCTTGCTTTTATTTTTGGCAACATGGTGATGAGCCGCACTTTGTCCTCACACCCCCTGACTGCCTGAGTGGCTAGAACCAGCCGGACCGCATCTCTCGGCGTTTCCAAACACGAGTTGATCACCAGGGCATTGGTTCTTTTGGGAGAACCTCGGTGGGTAGATCGTCCCGGCAGGATCGGGGAGGCTGCCGAAATTCAACGATTGTCGTTCGACGAAGGTACCTAGGTATTCCCCTTGAGGTCTGGACTCCGCGGATTACACTTGTCGGCCCCCGGGCCCCGCAAGATATTGATCCAAAGGGTGTGAACCACGGCGGCCGGGAGGAGCCACGCCAAATGCTGCCCTTTCCAGTGTCTGGCGCATTCGACATATGGTCCGTCAATAACGCCAGTAGTGCATGACCCTTGGAAGCGCACGAATTTTGGACACGGGCGTGGCGGCTATGAGTGGGATGCGTCTTTATCATCGTTACTCAGCACGGCAAGGGGAGGTGCGCCTCTCGTCCACCGCGTCACGGCCCGAAATTCGGAAAAGGCCCGCAACGGAGCGCTCGAGAAGCCCATCCGGAAGAAGCCCACCACAGAACTGTCCAAGTCCAGAATTCGAGATGTTGAGTAATGCAGTCTGATGGCCGTGGATCCATTGCAACCAGCGTGGGGCTGATTCTGCGTCGTTGCGATCGGTACACACGGCCTCGCTTCTTCGCTCGCGGCACGCCCGTTAAGATCGGATATGTGATTCTACAACTCAGACTTCCAAGTAATGATGTGACCCTGCCGCCATTTGGATCCCAGACGCTCGGTGTCACGCTGGTATTTGGGTCGAATGCCTATAGCTTGGAGTCGAAGTGCCTGTTCCATGCGATCGATCCCGAGGCTCTCAGTGATAAGCCCGGCTTGGAAGTGTTGTGTCTGTTTCTCTGTTTTTGATCAGGTAGAGAACAGCAATATTCATCTCCAGTGTCTAACAATCAGCCACACGGGAGGATCCCGTAGCTTTATGCGATACGACTCGAGCGGCTGGCCCATAGGCATACCAGCTGTTTCCAGCTCACCACTTCTTTGCTCGCGTTTATCGAACCAGCGCGGTGGGCACAAGATCTCAACTCACCTATGGGGCTTACCTCTGCTCCCTAGAGTGGGCGATTGTACCATGGAAACATCGCCTAAGAACGTTCCTCGGCGACCTTCTTGACAAGGTATTCCTCTTGCCGTCAATATTCTCGAGGGTGAACCGCATGACATCACTGGAACCTGAAGTAGGGCCGTAAACTGGAAGAACAGGACCCCTTGAGCGATGGTGTCAATAGCAAGGCGCAATTCGACTTCAGGTACATCTTGATCCAACGGACAGCCGAGCCCCAGAACGAGGGTTTCTCTACTGGTTAGCAGATCCGTTGCTGAGCGGCGCGAAGTTGCCATTCGCGGATGCTTGGAATTCCTCGTGTCCCTTGATGTGCATTGGACTGGGGTGAAGGGACACGATTCGGATGAAGAAAGTTCTGCATGGAGATTGCCTTGCCAATCGTCGCTTTCAGCACACAATATCGGACATTCACCATCAGCAAAGACAGTATACAGAACACTTGATGTAAAGTAGACACCCAAGAGGGGAAGTTTTAACCAATGCTGTCCGGACGGAACGATTTCCAATAACCTGTGACCCTCGATGACATAAACATGGCGGTGCGCTTGTGGCTGGAGCGGCTTAACCTCACCTAAGGTAAGCGGGTGCTGGCCAAGGCTGCACTGGTTGACTGGACCTGGGCAACAACGGGAAGCGCAAAGTGGAGCTTTGGGTGGCTCGAGCTCCTGCCTGGGGCGGGCGCGGGTTGCTGGTTGAGCTCCAGCTTCGTAACTGAATGGCAGCCTCCCCGAGACCAGCCAGTTAATCACACATACACGCACGCATCACCGCCCAGTCCTCTCACCACCTCTGCTGCCAATCCCGTCATCCTCCAGACACATATCCCACGATTCCTGCTGATTCTCCAAAATGTCTGGATATGACAGAGCGCTCTCCGGTAAGCATCATCATGGGATCCAACGCTGGTAGCTAAGCTAATCCGACCTACCTATAGTCTTCAGGTCCGTACTGCACACTCACCACGATTCTGCAGCTGCATTCTGACGATTAGCAGTCCCGATGGACACGTCTTCCAGGTCGAGTACGCTGGCGAGGCGGTAAAGAGAGGTAAACCGGCCAACATCAGTTCCACCAATCGCGTCGCCAGCTCACGTATCTCCCAGGAACTTGCGCGGTCGGTGTGAAGGGCAAGGACATAGTGGTCCTTGGCTGTGAGAAGCGCTCCGCGATGAAGTTGCAAGACACCCGCATCACCCCCTCCAAGATCGGTCTCGTCGACACCCACGTATGCCTGGCCTTCGCCGGCCTGAACGCCGACGCCCGAATCCTGGTCGACAAGGCCCGCCTAGAGGCACAGTCGCACCGCCTGACAGTCGAGGACCCGGTCACGATCGACTACATCACAAAATACGTTGCCGGAGTACAGCAGCGATACACACAGAGTGGTGGTGTACGGCCGTTTGGCATCAGCACCTTGGTGGTTGGCTTCGACAAGGGCAGCACCGTCCCGAGACTCTACCAGACCGAACCGAGCGGCATCTACTCCGCGTGGTACGTCTTGCTCCTCTCCCACATCGGATTCTCCGTTTCATACTTGCGCACGTGCGACTAACAATCTCCACAGGAAAGCCAACGCGATCGGACGGTCGAGCAAGACGGTGCGGGAGTTCCTGGAGCGCAACTACAAGGACGACATGGACCGGGAGGGAACGATCCGGTTGGCGATCAAGTCGCTGCTTGAGGTGGTGCAGACGGGGGCGAAGAACATCGAGATTGCGATCATGGCGCCCGGCAAGACGCTCGAGCTGCTGCCCGTCGACGACATCGAGGGCTATGTTAAGAACATCGAGCAGGAGAAGCAGGAGGAGGCCGCTAAGAAGAAGACCGGCCGCACGCCCGGAACCGGCAGCGCTGCGATTCTCACAAGAGAGCGCGAAGGCGGCAGCGACTAGGACCCGCGCCGAACAGGGACCTCGCTTCCACTGCGGTAAGCGGGTGCTGGGGCGAGCGAACGAGCGGGCAGGCATCGATAGACCTTGGCACTGCTCGTAGTACAGGTGCTCAAGAACCAATGTACACTATCTCAGGGACAGACATGGATGAATGAATTCACCGGTCGTAAATCATGGCCGAGTCTATCAACTTGCAGGTGTCTGGCCTGGACCTTGGAGGTCCCAGCCATCTCTAATATTATTGTGTGGTATCATGTAAAGTTCAGCGCTCTGTCTACACCTCCGCCTGCCATCCATTTTCGCCTGTTCAGACTTCGGACAGGAGCCGTAACAGCATCTTGGGTGGGAAGTGTTTCCCTCTCCTGTTTTTCTCCCCAGCCGCAGGTCTCCTTCGGTGCCCCTTTTTTCTTGCCTTCTTCTACTTTGCCCTGTCGCCCGCCTCAGACACCCAATCAGCCCAGCTTATCGGCGTCGGCCTGGATGTCGAAGATGGTGCGGCGCTCGTCGTCCTTGACGCGCTCGTCCTTGAGCATGCGGGCGCCGTCGACGCGGGCGTCGCCGCCCTCGACGGCGAGGGCGGGCTTGGGGGTCTTGGCGTCGAGCACGAAGTGGTTGTCGCAGTGGGGGCAGTACTCGTCGGCCTCCTCGAACTCCTGGGCGTCCTTGCGGAAGCACTTGCGGCACTTCTTGCACGCGAAGGTCATCTCGAACGTCCGCAGCAGCTCGTGCTTCTGGGTCTCGGCGTGGCACTCGGCGCAGTCGAACCACTTCTTGCCTGCGGTGGCATTAGTGCATGCACACTGCGGTGCAACGTGGAGGGGGGGGAGGAGGAGGAGGTCGCGGGGAGCTAAAAGAGAGGGAGGGGGGGGGGGGGGGGGGAGAGAGAGAGCGTCGAGAGCGCGAGCGACTGACGCGGTTGGACGAGGCGGGGAGCGAGCGAGGGCGGCTCAGGGGGGCACGTACAGCACGGTGACCGGATCGACACTTGGGCGTTGAGAACGTGCTTGCTGTCAGATGGACGGGTTAGCTTGCTCTAGGTACCTAGGGAGCTTCGGTGGAAGCTTTGGCATTCGGAGAACCGGACTTACCACATGTTTGCGACGACTATCTTACAGACCGGGAAGAGACAAGAAGTGACAATGTCGATGACCGATATCTCGGGCGCGCGTCACGAAATTTTGGAGGTTTCCTCCTAAAGCGGTCGGCGCAGCGCCTGGAAGACAGCGGAGTTTAGCGGCAACGGGATAGGGTGGGTAGTGCGGGGTGCCCGCTGTTGAGTGATCCTTGTCAGCTCGCCAGTGACGTATTGGCCCGCAATGACTTCTTGTAGGGCAAGTCTTCACATATTCCGTTGTTGTCGAGAATGCGCATGCTCTGCGCTTCGAGATGTCGCTCCCAAATTATAAGCCTTTCTGTACCATTCGTCTATTAAGCGGAAATCCAACTCATCACAACTCCTACGCCTCTCGCCTACCGTATTAAACCGTTACGTTTGAGATCACAATGCATGCCAACGACTCAACCAAACGGCAAAGGGAATGAGAAGCCAGTATCCAGACCGTCTTCATTCCCTGTTAATCTCTACCCCCCTAGCATCCCTTCGCTTTCTTGTTTTCCTTAGAATGTACTGGTGTTGGTTGATCTCGTACCTCTTACATTGCTTTCAAGACCTTGGTCAGTGGCTTCGTGAAGCTCCCGACATGTTCTGGACCTATCAAGGTATAATCCCCCCCCCCCTGAACAGCGTGGAATATCGGTGGTTCGTCAACACAGTCGGCCTACCGGCTCAGGTGCTCGAGTACCCATTCCTCACGGGAGCTCGCTGCCGCCCTAAGAGAAATGGCATGGAAGACGTCGATAATGGCCACTGTCCCCGAGGATTCATATTCGGCCACCATGCGCTGAAGACTAAATGCCACGTCCACCCATTGCGTCAGCGCACGCTCCTCGATCCCTAAATCCGCAAAGCGAGCCTTGTCGGCTACCTCCAGTACACGGCCCATCGCACCCTCAGGAGATAGACCGCAGAAGGTTGAGTCCGCCTCGAAGTTGTCAGAGACATCTCCCATCACCGGCCCCAGGAAATGGGACAGATGCAAGAAGCACTTATTCCAGCTTAGCTGGCGTATGCGCCCCTTCATGCGCGGCGGGAGGTTGAAGGAACACGAGGATTTCGCCCACGCCGGGGCGGGCGACCCACAGGAGCGTCTTGGAGCCGTTGGCGCGGAAGACGACGACCGGGTCGTGGTGGATATAGGAGGTGTGCGAGGTTTCGTGAGCGGGCGTGAGCTTCAGTTGCGCGTCGAGGTCCGCGGCCAGCGATCGCACTGTCGGGTTCTTCATGATCTCGGTTACGGGCACGTGGAGGGCCAGACGCCGCTCTATGGGGAACTTGAGCTTGGTGGCGTGCATGGACGAGAACCCGATGTCGAATATCGACTTTCCGGCATGTACCTTATGTTCAGGACCCCCGGGGGGGCATCTAGGACCGCAGTCACGTCTTCGATCAGGTGGGTCTCCGTCTTGCTGTTGGCTCTGACTTCGCACGAGCGCATCCCCTCGGTTTCCCGGATAGCGCGCCTCATGGAAGCTTGAATCTCGACATCCTTGGCGAACTGGCCATCTTCGAACAAGCGTGCGGTCTTCCGTCAAGATATCTTTTCCAGAGTGGATGTTGGCAGTAGGAACAGTGACTCTTCCCTAAGGGCGAATATACGAGACTGCGTCGCCGTAATAACCAAGCAAACTTGCGTTGCCTTATGGACCATGCTATTTCACCCTTCTTCTAATGCCGGAAGAGTCCTAGGAACGTACGCGATTGTCACTTGCTCGGTCTCGAGGCCAAGGACGGGAACACGACCAAGCGCTCCATCAGATCGCCCACGGCCTGTTCAACCGCCGTTTGAATGTCAGCTGTGACCACCTTGATACCGTTGATGTCGATCACGTCCTTGGCCCTGCCTACAAGGCTGAGGTTTCCATCCGAACCGGTGACTCCTTGGTCCCCAGTGAAAGCCTCTTTCGTCGCAGGTTGCGGCGCTGACGTGGATTTGGTCGACGTTGGACCAGAGCGCTGGGAGTGGGACGCCAGCAGTTTCGACAAGGCTTGAAGGTGGTTTCGACGGTCGTCCTCGAGGTTGCTGAAGGGAGAAGACAGGACGGGCAGACCGCCGTGAGAGAAACAGACCAGAACCATAGAATCGTGTCCCAATGGTCGTCGAAATGCAGCAATACCGGAAGGCCAACAGAGAAATGGTGGGTCGATCGGATTGAACAACTAAGTCGCACGGCTTGCTGATAAAGCTCGTGGTGCGCGGCTTCTCGGGGACTACAAGTGTTCCCCAGAGGGTAGAAAAGGAGGCATATCGGGCGGGTGGACTTTGCACGCTCCCCGAGAAGCTCTTGGAAACAGGTCCACGCAGCCATGATTCGAAACCTGAACCTATCTAAGTAAAGTTCTGTCAGCTAAGGGCATCCCTTCACCCAGCTTCGCCGAGGATGCATCCCTTCGACCTCCCGCTTGAAGTTACGAAAGAGCATGATACTGTGCTCGACGCCACTGCGGAGCTGCACGATGTGCTCTTCGAGCCACTGGACCTGGTTCACAGACGTGGCGGGGTGAGTCGTCTTTTGTTCCACCTGAAAATCCTGGCGACTGACGGCGTGGCACCCGGAGCATAACAATTCACTATACCTGGGGGCCATCGCCAGATTCAAGATCGCAGATATCGTGTCGTCCGGGGGCAGCGTTTCCTTCGGCGACATCGCCAAGCAAACGCCGGTGACTGAGCAGATGACTGCCCGTATCCTACGGTATGCCATGACCATGTGGATCTTCCACGAACCCACGCCAGGTATGGTTGCGCATACGGCGGCTTCCAAGACCTTGAGTCACTCGGCGGCGAACGAATGGCTCCAAGCCGGCACGGAAGAAATGTGGCCACCAGCAACCAGGGTTTGTCGAATTCTGAGCAAGTCTGACGATCGACTCGTATCTAATCAAGCATCACAGATGGTAGAGGCTCTGGAGAAGTGGCCAGCCTGGTAGGAGCCAAACGAGACAGTAAGGCCCTGACATCTCCCGAACTGGAGCCGGCTTAACATCGTAGACGCTCGATACTGCCATGTCCAGACAACAGCGCGTCGCTGACTGGGGCGAGCTCAGTACGTATTCGTTGGAGGATGTCGGCGTTGCTGAAGACATGATAGGAAATGAGTCACACTACGCTGGCTGTTGTCTCGAAGCCAGCGCCGGTCACCGTGGCTACTTCATTGATCACACTCTCGAACCGTTTCTCGGACTCGGGGAGCTTCGAGTCGGCGATAGCATGTACGATGGTGCGAGATGCGTCTTTGTCCGTTGCGGCGCTGCCGAGGAGGCGTTTGGTATCTTCCTCGGTCTCCTGTAGGTATTCGAAGAAGGCCACCGTTCCTTCGTCGGCCGTCTTCATGACGAATTCGGGAGGTAGGGCTCGCATTGTCGGCCCGAACCAGCGCACGTGTTTGGTTATGCGCCACGAGAGCTTCTTGGTCAGGGCGATCTCAGGAAGCGGGATTGTTACTAACCATAACACCACCAGCTACTTGGAGCATGCTGGTTACCGCAACGTTGAAGTCCTCCTTTTTGAGGCTTCCATACGTCTTGTCGAGCATGAACTCGCGCGCGATATCCCGTGTGATGGCACTCAAGGCAGCCCCCAAGTCCATGGTGCTTCCGGCAAGCTGTGAGATGCGGTCGCAGAGAATTTCAACGTTGCGGGTGATGACATCCTGGTGAGCAGCTACTTTGGCTTTGTGAAGGTCGTGAGGCGCCGTACTAATCGCTTGTCGGCATGGCAGGTTGCTCAGAAGCCATGGGGCGGATCTGTCCAGGAATACCTACAGGATGGGTGGCACCATCGCCAGTGAACGCATCCGTTGCCCAGACATACTTGTCCCAACGTCCATCCTGCCGACAGAGCTTCTCGTAGAAGGTGGGATCCAATGTCCGCTGCAATGCGTCAGATCGACAGTAACCTGTATAAGTAAGTACGCAAGGATGGAGTAGAAGGAACCCTTATTCATCGTCCCCCGGATTAAAGACTGTGTTGCGGTGCAGACTCAGCCGCAGGGACTTCACTTGAGAAGTACTCACCCAATGAGATGATAGATCCTGGCAGCCTTCGCATATGGGGAGATTGATTCAAAAGTTCTGATAGAAAAGTATACTGGTCGTTGTTATCACGACACTAATCGCTGAGACGGCAGAGATGCCACCATGCTAGATATCCAGTGGCACTCTTGGGGAAGAAGCTCTCCATACTTACTTAATACACATGACACTGTTCCGTATCATACAGACTCGCCAACAACTGGATTGCCGTGCTACTCCTGGACGAAGCCGATGTCTTCAGATTCATAACGCCCCAACTGGGAGCGGAGTGGGAATATCCTCTGGTTGGCAGCCGCATGTGTCGTCATGTCGAGCTCTGATCAGACCTGGCACGAGTGCATGCCGCGTTACCACGGGCTCTGATGCTAAGCAACACTGTATACCGGTGCAGACAGTGAGTGGCATGTCACATGTGTATGAAGCCTCAAATGTTGGGTCTCTAGATTCAGTGGGAATCTGAACCCAGAACCCGAGAGCTCCGGTAGCGAAAAAGTAACTGGTACCTGAGACACTTCACTCCAGTACCTACGAAGCCTTGAGATCGGTTACATTGAGCCTGCCAGAGTCTGGACCTTCGCTCATCGTCACCACCTAGGCCGATGATGGATTAATTACCTTGGCGACGATTATCCCATTAACGGTTAACCCATGGGATAAACAAGACTCTAGCGATTGACCCATGATATAATCATTACCTGGGATAGTCGCGAAGAATGGAATTATCCCATAACAAATATCCGAAGTGTCAACTTCACCAGGACACCGATTCGGGGTGGGCGGTTGGGGGAATGAAAGTCTAGCACATCACGGGAAGAACGCAAGACAAAGCGACAGAGACGCCCATATGTATTTCTAGGGGGACTCTATCTTCCCGGGACACCACTCACAAACCATCCTATCCAGCCAGAACGCCGCCTGCAAGTATCTCTGCGAGTGGTCGTGTACTACTGATGGGGCAGCCGAGCGCGCGTCCCTTTCTCCATGCGAATCCAGCCTGTAGGTTTCGTGCTGTTCTTTCCGTGGTCGTCCTCCTGCAATCCTCATATAGTCGGCCTTGTGCCAACGGAAATAAGGTGCCCCAACGGAACCCTATCGCAGCCACCGGTATGGAGGCCGCCCAGGGGCTATATATACCGGTAGCACGCATTCTACCCCTGGCGATCCAAGGGCCGCTTGCACTCCAATGTTGCGTTCGACGGAATCACCAGGCGGATGCGTTGTGTGGAAGCGAATAACTCCAGTGCGCTAGGTTATGCCGAATCGAAATCAATCGCTGATGGGTGGTAAAATCAGATGATGGTGAGGGGACGGAAGTATAGTCCCCGACGCTTGGTTTTCCTTTCGTTCTCCTCCTTCTTCTTCTTCTCCTCCGGGGACTTATTCTGTCGACTCCAGTAACATGCCCTTCGGGATCGAGCCCATGCTGACGTCGCCCTTCCTCTTCTTGGGGGCGCGGATCTTAGGCTTCGCAACCTTGGCGTCCCTGGCGAGGAGTGCCTTCTTGGGGGGAGTCGTCGTCGTCTTCTTCTTCTTGTCCACGTCCAGGCGGCCGGCGCCTGAAGCGGGCTTCCCGGAGACGCGGGCGCGGGACGGAGTCGGAGGGGTAGTTGACGACCGCGAGCCGCTGCTGCCGCTGCCGACGAGGGCAGGCGAGGCGGACAGGGCGGGGCTGGGGGTGGCGGAGGCGGTCGGGGGCGAGCGGTCCATCCGGTCCCGCTGGTGGAGGCGGGCGCAGTAGCGCTCGAGGTAGGCGACGGACTCGCGGTGGAGGAGGTGGCGGAAGGGCGCGAAGTCCGCGGGGCGGGCGACGGCGTTGCGGCGCAGCAGCGCGGGCAGCAGCCGCCCGCCGGCCGCGGGCAGGCCCCGCAGCGCCGCGCGGCGGACCAGCGCGTTGACCAGCGCCCCGAAGGCCGGGAGGTACAGGTCGGTGACGGGCGTGCCCAGCCGCCGGTCCACCGGCGACCGCGTGAAGTCGACGAAGGGCTTGGCCTCCTGCGGGAACACGTAGGCGTTGGGGCGGATGTCGGGGCGCCAGACCAGCCAGGGCTTGGTGTTGGTGTTGGCGTCGTCGTCGTCGGTCTTGTGGCGCGCGGCCGGCGGCAGCGGGACCAGCGGCGCGCGGTCCACGCGCATGCAGTAGCGGTCCTCGGACCAGACGCGGACGAAGACGACGGCCTGGTCCTGCGGCGGCTCGGGGCCGGGCTTGCGCTCCAGCAGCGCGTCGGCGCCGCCCTGGAGGCTGGCGCGGGTGGAGGCGCGCCAGGGGGCGCCGGCGGCGCGCGTGAGCTTGCGCACCACCGCGGCGAACTGCCGCTCGCGCACCAGGATGTCGACGATGCGCCGGTCGGCCCACGCCCCGTGGCACCCCATCCAGTGGGCGGCGGCGCCCTCGACCAGGATCAGCGGGTGCTGGAAGCCCGCGAGCACCTGCGCGATGTCCTTCTGCACGCTCTGCAGCACCTTGCTCGGCTTCCAGGACCTGGCCAGCTCGGCGCCGGCGGGGGTGTTGCTGCGGAGAGCTGAACCGGTGGTCATGGTGACTAGGGTAAGGTACTAGGTATGTATGTGTCCGAGGTCGAATGGAAGGGTGTGGTGTGGTAATAGGGGGGTGCTTCTCGATAGGAGAGGCAGGTCTTTTGCGGCTGGACTATCGGATGATGGATCCTTGAAGGTGCCGAGTTTCTCTTGCGGAAACCTGTTAGCTCGAGACGATGATATTGTTGTGCGAGTCAATGGGGTGTTTGCTCACTTGGAAGTATCGAGGTATCCGAGGAATAGAGGTGGGTTGGCTGGACTCAATGGAAGAGGTTGTAGCCAGTATTCAATAGATAGTTCCAACAAGAATGAATGGTGAGTGGTGAATGGGGCTACTGCCAATTGCCGTTCAATGTGCTTGGTGTGCAGTATGGGTATGATTAAAGCGAGTGTTGAATGTGAGAGAAAGTTGATAATGCGGGATGCTTGTTGCTGTTATACAGACGATGGGCACCTTTCTCCGGCGGCTAAGCTTTGCGCTTCATTCGTAAGGTTTAAGGCACGAGTATGGGCAGACGAGCGTTGGATTTGAGAGAAGGGAGATTGAGAACGCAGGCTCTTCGCCGAGTTATATACAAAATGAGCACCTCTATGGAAGGTTTGAGCCTCATTCTCAGAGGCAGAATAAGCTTTCCACCATCGTGACCTATAAGGTCTATGCTTTGAAGGCATTCAGGCAGGTGGTGCTCTGAAGCTTGGACGCAAACTGCCTGTATTCACATGACCCCAATGTAGGTCGCTGGCTATGGTAACTGAAGGTCGGCGAGATATCCGAAGACACTGGCGCAACGGGTATAAATCCGTCTACTACTAGGTAGGTAGTTGGTCCGTTCTCGATAACAAACACCCCAACGAAGCTGGGTAGCACCTATGACCAAGATCATGTGGTACTGTCACCGGTATTCAAAAAGTACTTAGGCAGATAAAGTGCCTCAGCTCTATTCGGATATAAAAACCGTCTCCAAGACATGGTAATTACCAGCTAATATATGATGCCTTGACAGTGGGCTGTTGCGCAGAGATTCCTTCACCCAAGGGCATCATCGCGTGCTAGACCAATTGGCACCACCTACGTTAACGGGCCTCAAAGCACACACGAGGGCCTTCCCCAAAACGCACCGATTGCCTGCCTCGTGATACAGAGCCTGGCATGGATGGATTTTGAGGAAAGACGACAAGATGGGGAAATTGTATCGTATTAGAAGACCTCTAGAACACCTGCCGCAATGATGCTAAACCGGATGTAGCGCGAAGGTAGGGGAGAATAGGAATTCCCGTGCACTCATGATCAAGACTCCTCGCATCCATAACGCCGTCACTTGGTCCCTGTTCCATTCTCAGAAGTCCTCCTCATCCTGGTGAGCCCATCTCGGAAATTTAGACTCGCAACTCTGCTCTCGTGGCTGAAGTCAGACAGGTAATCCCTGCTCTCGTGGCTGAAGTATCGAAAGCTTGCTCCTCGTCGACCCTCGTTCCATCTCCGGAGCGCGCCAGGGCAGAGCCGCAGGCAGGACAGTGGCCCAGTCCGTCTGCGCACAGTGGGTTCATGGTCTCCTTAAGCCTTGAAGCAGTTGAACTTGCCGAAGCTGAAGCGCCAGGGTCCGCGGTGCACTCCATGTCTACTAGCATGGACGCTGGTGCCGAAGTGGCGGCCGCCGAAGTTCTTGTGGTAGAAGAAGCCCATCTTTGCGGTGGTGGCTGGTGGGACGTGCCGACGTGAGGGACGCGGAGTGTCGCGGGTGTTGTCGCGAAAGTGAGAACCTGGAGGACGTCAGTCGCGATCCGCGGCTAATCGTGCACACATACGCGCGAAGAAGCGCGGGAGACGGGGATGCTCACGTTGGTGGCTGTGTGTAGCTTTGCTGGTTGAGATCAGGTACTCTGCCTGTCTGTCTGTCTATGTGGGTGTTGTCTGTCGTCTAGGAAAGATGTAGAAGCAGGATGCGGGGACAAGCAATGTACTTGTATTCCAGGAGTCGGGTTGACTGTTGCGCGTTAACAGTAATTCCAAGGAAAGCGCTGGCTCCCTACATGTGATCCATGCTTTGGCGCCCAGGCAAATGATCGTTTCACGGCTGCTTGCGCGCTACGTCATGGGTGGCTATCAGGCTGGCAGAGCCCTGGAAGCTGCCCGCTTAGGGGGTCTTGGAAGCCGGTCCACCAATGCGTTGTCGCTGTTCTTGGCGGGCGAGACACCGCCACAGTTGTTCTAGAAGCTCAGTGACTCCGTGCCACAGATCGATAAGCGAGCCAAGATCCACCTGGGCGATGCGCTCCGCGTCGGCCGTTTCCGGGATTGGCTGTAACGCTGCCGCGCGCCTTTGCGGCGCTGGCTCGTCCCGCTGCAGGAACATCACGGGAAGGAACATCCCTTCCCTGTTCGCTTGCATTATCATCTACTGTTCGCAGCAGATAAAGACATAAGGTACCTGTCAGCGCAATTCATACCTTATGTTTCGATCGATGAGCAATGAGGTGCACCACGGCGGCTTCATTACGCCGTTTCGGCTGCTTCCTACCTTACTCTGTACCTTATCATATACTGCTACTCTACTACTTATACACTCTGTACTGCCGACACCAGCGGATACCCCTTAGTCCTTTGCCCCTCACAAGTCTCAAAAGAACCACGTACAATATCTACGAAGCAAGCTTGACGTATATGATCGGGGTGGAATCTGCTCGGTCTACATTTAATCTACGGTGCCTTCTGCGTCGACAAGAGAGCAGCTTCGAAGCCCTCAATGAAGTCGACACAGTCCTGGAAGGTATTGTAGAGCGGTGTGGGAGCCACGCGGACAACATTTGGCCTGCGCTCGTCCACGATGATGCTATGCTTGGCAAACTGGTCCATTACCGGGTCCAGCAAGCCATCATTCAACATGAGGCTCAGTTGAGCACCGCGCTGGTCTGGGTCCAATGGCGTAATGGACCTGAACAACTTCTTCGCATCTTCTGACATAGCCGAGAGACACTGCTCCAAGAAACCTGTCAGCTTCTTGGACTTCTGTCGTATGGGCGCCATGCCGCCCGCCAGCTCAAAGACCTCGAGTGAAGCGCTCAAGCTAGTGATGTCGAGGATGCTGGGATTGCTGAGCTGAAAGCCCGCCGCTCCCTTCACAGGGTGGAATTTGGTCTCCATGGCGAATCTGGTTCCCTTGTCGTTGCCCCACCAGCCGGAAAGGCGATTTCCGTAGCCTCTTTCTGGCTGGTCATCTGTCATCACCGTCGACACCAAGCTGTTTCTCGCGTTGATGAACATGCCTCCGATGCAGCCCGGGCCCCCGTTGAGATACTTGTACGTACACCAGGCCGCCGCGTCCACGTCCCAGTCGTGCAGCGAGAGGGGTACATTGCCCACAGCGTGAGCGAGATCCCAAATGACAAATATGCCGTGCTTGTGTGCGAATGCTGTGATTGTTGGGATGTCGAACAACTGGCCGGTGTAATACTGGATGCCTGGCAGTAGGATGAGTGCCGTATCCGAAGCATGCTTGGAGATGACGGCCTGTATGTCGTAGGTGCTGAGTACCGGGTCCTCGACAAAGGGCGAGTCTATCGTCACCATGGAAGTTTCTGCAGAGAGGCCATGGTGCCGGATCTGGCTCAACACCGCGAACTGTAACATCGAGTGGTATTAGCATGTACATCCGACTTTGCCTGACACGGAAGGAGGTGCTCTTACGTGATCGCTCGGAAATGCTCTGCTCTCGAGAATGATCTTGTGCTTGCCGTTGGGGTCTGGGTGGTAGAAGGCGGACATCAGGAGATGCAGATTCGCGGTCAAGGTCTGCATCACTGCCACTTCCGATTCGTCCGCGCCGACGACCGGGGCCATCAATTTGGCGGCTCGCGCGTCGGCGTCCAGCCATGTCGGCAGCGGAGAGTCGTCGAGCGGCTTGAAGTGCCCTTGAACGCCCTGGGTAGCCCAAGTCCCGAGATATTGTTGGATGCGAGTTGCCGTTCGCTTAGGCTGCAAGCCCAAGGAGTTTCCGCACAGGTATGTGCATGTCTCATCAGCCGGACCGGCATTGTCACGACCTAGGGACGCTTAGTAAGACAGTCGCCATGCAGTTCCGGAAGAGGCAGCTCACTTTCTCGCGCAAGGGTCTTGCTCTTGATGTCGTCTTTCGTCGGGATCACGAATTCGTCGCGCAGGTGACGCAGGCCATCCTCGCGGTCCAGGACTTCAGCCTGTGCCCGGAGGCTACCATAGCGAGACGGATCAAGGGAGGCGCCCATCAGGCCTCTGGTCGACACTGCAAGGAACTAATAATTCTGCACCAGTGAGGTGGCCAAACCGGGTCTAGTCAGATCGTGCGGTTCGGCTCGCGAGCTGGATAGGTAGCCGAGTCTTAGTATGGCTGGCAGGCTGCGGCTGTCCCGATGAGTCTGAGCAGTGATGGGTGGACTGGAAGTTGTCAACCGGGACCTGCTTTTTGGTGGTTAACGAAACACGGGATCCACCCGGTTTGCAACTCGGTGCCTCGTCGGGCGATTGGACCGGATTGCTGAAAAGGCGGGGCATAACTAAAGTCCATATCCTGCAGCACTTAGGTAGGTAAGGTTCACTTAACATCTAATATGCAGGAGACGGACTAATAAGATCAGGCTGGTGACAGGTCAAGGACGATACTGCGTGCTCCGATGTTGCTGTTCCCCAGATAGCATGTTGCTCAGGTGCGACGAGGTACGGCGTAACGGCAAGGACTGGACCGGCCGGAGCAAAGCCATCGTGGATGATCGTCGGCTCTTCCTCGTTCCAAGGTGGTACCGCAAGACCATGCCAACCAATGCCTTGACTTTCTTCCCAGGACAAGGTCGTGCCGTTCAGTTTCAAGCTTTGTCAAGCTTTTCCAAGACGATCGGGCAGATGTCCAAGAGTTGGATGGGAAGCACGGAATGGAACGATCGCCGCTGCAGTGCAACAACGGGAGCGATGATATGCGCTTCGTTCCAGGAGATGGCGAAAACTGCACGGCGAGGACGGCAATTTGGTGTGTATGCGGCCCACCGATCATCTATTTCCTATTCGCAATCGACCATATTCGTAAACTCTCGCTCTCGGCAGATGGTAGCACGCTGCTGTGCGTGTCAAAAGAATGGCGTGACAATGCGAATGTGGCATCGATGACGACGAATGGTCGTTGGTTGCCGGAACACGCCCGTCGTCTAACACTGCCATGTGGTCTCGTGCACGAACATCACTGTCAACATGAACGCCCGTAATGTATGAGTAGGTAGGTACTTATTGAGGGCAATTAACAACGGCGCATCTCTGACAGACCTGGCAGACAATACGGTGTCCGGGACGTTCTTGTGATCTGTACGGAGGAGCCGAGCAATGAGCTCCAAGCTCAAATCTCTTAAATCATCTCATGCGACTTTCCGTACCTTAAGATGGCATTGCTTCGTATTGTAATGCTCTAGACCAGGTCTGCCTCTCGTAACGGTGGCAGTGCTTATCTTCGACCCAGGCTTGGGCTTTAGCTGCTAGTTAGGAACTGGGCAGTAGGTCGCCAGCTGCTCCCGTCCAGCCGCCCCGGCAGCTGGACAAGCTGGTAGCCGGCAAGGATGACAGGGCGGGCGGCGCAATAAAAATAGAGCACTGGCTCAGCTGGCCCCGGATCGTTGATCACCCCGGCGGACTCGCGCCTCCGCTTTGCAGACGCCGGGCTGGGGCAAGTTCCATTGGAGACGGTTGAGGCCTTTCAGGTTACGGTTTACCTCAACCCCCAGTCTCGCCAGTAGCGCCTTGAGAACTTCCAGCGTGTAACTGTACTCAGCGTCGGCACTTGGATACACAAGCACGAGTACATTAGCTGGATACATATGCAGTACCCGGACGGTACGAAGACACCTGCGCAAGAGGTTGCGTACCAGCCGCCATGGTCACCATGGTCACCATGCATATGGCCCCGTAAAGCATCGTTGGATGCTGGTGTTTTGTTCCGACGAGGGGCAGGCTTCGCGAGCACAGGTGCCCGAACCCAGCTTGGGATCAGCAAAGAAAGAGGTTTCGCCGGTGGATATGGGCGTCTTCCTGGATCATGCAATCGATCGACTAGATGGTCTTTCCCCGTGATCACCCATTGAAGCGTCTTCCAGTTAGTAATGAGAAGCAAATCTGGGGTAATGACTATGCACCCAGGCCCCCGCCAAGGGCTCGAAATGAAAGAATTGAGGCATCACGGGGTCGGCAAGAGGTCGGTCAAGCGTCGGCAGGCGTCAAACCGGCGGATGATTCTGGGGACGTTTGATGACAACCGACGCTGCGATCAAGTAATCCGGGGGTAATGGAAACCGAAGAGAGAATAATGGGGGTAATAGAAACGCAACCGAGAAGAGGAACATGGTTTAGCGGACTTCCTGTTAGTCAAAGTTGCGCTCTGAAGGCCGGCGAGAAGACATGTAACCACTGACCAGTCAACCAGTTGTTGGAGAAAACGCGGGGCACAAGCGAAGTGGGCCGCCTTTGCCTGTTCTTCCCCCCTTTCGCACCAAAACCTTCTAGCTGGGCCACGTTCCCGACGCCCACGACTCCTCGCCTTGGCCGGAGGTGGACATGCTTAACATGGACGCCGTCACGGCCCATTGTGTCATCACAAGATCTCGAAGAATTTTCTCCTCAATTGGTCAATACCCCGTGCCTCGCTCTGTACGGTAGGTACCTGCCTTGTTTGCCGAAGTATTATTTCACACACACTTGACAGTTACCTACGACGGCAGGTCACCGCGGATAAACCCACCCCCCCTGAGGCATTGGCCCCCTTGTTGCTCTGGCAATTTGACATCACGATAGTCAAGCCCAGAGGGGGCGTCGAGAGCCGGGTATTACCTTACCTGGGCCTTTTGAGACGACCTTGACGGTGTCTTTTTACGTGTCATGAACGATAAGGGCATGGCGCATCATCTGAGCCAACCAGCTGGTGGCGTACTTCGTACTATCAACCCAGCAGCCCGAGACAAGCTGGGAACGAACAGGCGGTAAAGGGGGCTCACGGACGTCTATGAGTTCAGTGTTCGATGCACGAACCCGACGGCGGGCTGGCCGCTTGGCTTCCTTATCTTCCCCAGACTGAGCGGCTGGGCCTAGAAGACGGTTCCGCCGTACCGGCCAAAGATAGGACGAAAAGCAAGACGGCAACGAGCTGATCTCAATATCTGTATCCGTACAGACCAACCGCCCCTAACACGCTTTTATTAGTGCACACAGCACAAACCTGTACAGCTCCTATTATCAACACCGCCAGATACGAGCAGCGAAACGGGACTGAAAGGGGTCACGGTGACAAGCTGTGAAGGGCTCGGTGTGGTCGTGCTTGTGTGGTTTGGGCTGTACGCAATCACAAGCTCGAACGGATAGTCGTGGCATTGGCCAGTGGGATCGAATGGGCAAAGCCGTTCTGGCCGTGAAGAGGACCGCCCCCATCGGCCCATACGATTTTTGGGTGGGTTCGGGCAACCCCTCCGAAGAGCTTACATGAGTTGGGTAAGGTAGCGCCATAACACGCCTAGCAGTAACTCGTGGCCGGGCGTGATGAGACGCGACCTCACCCCTCGTGCCGCCCCTTCCCACCTACCCACATCCTCACAGATCGAGAGGCCAAGCACACCTGTTGCCTCGAATAGCCGATGTTGGTTCCTCGGATGCCCAGAAGTGACAGAACAACGCAACATTCCACCATTCTAACATTCCAACACGTCTCAGCTGGTGGGCACAGGAAAACGTGTCGGGTCAGATGCGGCGCATTGTCATCCTCCGCGACGAACCCATCGTGGTCCACCGAGGCTCATAGGCAAGCAGCATTGACGCGCTGAGATTCTCGAGGCACCGGAAGCTCACGAGCCCATATTTCCAGGAACGACGGTCACCGGGTTTCCAATGGGGAGATGCAGGACGCCCGCTAGCGTGCCCCTGGGCTGGCCTGGCCTGGTGGCAGTGGTGGTACGAAGTAAGCTTGGTAAGGTACCGTCTTAGGTAGGTAGTCTGCCAGGCTATTAGTGGCAGGACGGCCGGCTGGAACTCCCCGCTCGGGCAAGCCCAACTTCTCAAGGTGCCGCGGTCCTTCCAGCCTGCCAGGTTCCCAGCAAGCCAGGTCAGGTCGTACCTGATGCTCGTTTCTCCTTCCGTCTGTAACTGAATGACTGAGGTGGTAGGCCGACGGAGGCCCGGCTGCAGCAGGCAAGCAGGTACGAGCCACGTACGGCGCCGGCGAGCCAATGACAACGGGGTCCATCGCCTGTTCGGGCTAGCTGAGATGCACCGTTTGCTGGTGTCCTCACCGTAACGGCAGAAACGCGTAACGCATTGCGGTGCCGGCTAGGTGCCCGGGGCGCTACCAGGCCAGCCGCCAGCGCTGGATAGCCTGGACCGGTACGCTGGATGGATGGGAATCGGCCTGCCGGATGGATCTTGATCAGAATTTTCTGATGGAAACTTCCACATCCCGCCAGCAGGGTACCGGACCTGGAAGTTGACGTGATTGTCTCTTTCGCTTCTCAAGCGCTTGCTCGCGGGAAATTGATTCAGCAAGTTCCATACTGTGCACCGTATATAAAGGATCGTTGCTTCCTCGCAAGTAACGGGAAAGTCTAGTACATAAGGTATTGTTGTTGCGCAGTGTCAGGTCATCACGAGATCGTCATCAAAGTGGCCCCGACACCGACTCAGGCCCCATCCATGGACACTCTCACGATACCCGCCCCTAAGGAATATTCCTAGCAGATCTCTATTGTGTCTACCCTACCTACTCTTCCTGTTCCACCCACCTACATAAGGTACCTACTTAGACCTATTCTTGGCCCATCGAGTCTTCGTTCGCGATCTTGTACCTCCTGATCCATTGCACCCTCTTTTGCTGTCACCAACGAGACAACCCTCATTATCCTACGGCATAACATAACATCCAGTCTTTAGCCTGCCTTATCAGCAACGGCCTCACCACCACCACCCAGGCCTGCCAGGATCCCAGCTCGCCCAGCACCGGCATCATCAGCATCACTATCAGCATCAGCCAGCACAGGGCTGTGTCGCTGTGGCTTCCTTGCATCCCTTGCTGACCAACAGCCTCCTGACCAGCCTGACCCATCCCGTACCGAGCTAGGTTACGGCTTCCAGCTTGTTCTCCCGCATCGGCATCCCTGGAACTGGAGATCCCAGCAACGTTGAGTCCGGTACCTTGCGGATACACTCAGTGCCAGCTCAGAACGTCATATAAACACCCAGAGTTCGACATACACACCTAGATTTGTTGCTCTCTCAACCCCAATTGGCAACCCACTCTCCTGTGGTCCGTATCTTCACGCGCTGTAACGGCTTCTAGCTTGCTGTGAACCCCGAAAGTCACTGGAAGTGCCGTCTCGTCCTTTTAGCCCTCCATTCACAGCTCGCCTGCATACCAACATACCGTACCGTACTGTACCGTACCGCCCGCCACAGGTACCTACTTGACAGCCCAAACCTCCCACACCATCTTCGCGATATCAACCACACAGAACTCGGGAGTTGGTATCCGTTTACTTCGAGGATTCGCTTCCCACTACTTCCATAATTGGCAGAGCCCGTCCACCTGCGCAACCGGTGATCCAGACCCGCGACACTATATCTCACGCCTCGGACAGTCTGCTGGTACTACGGTACGTCTCTTTCATTGTTCAGCCTGTTATGTGCCAGTCCTTTCCTTATCAGCACTGCCGCCATCAGCTCGCCTTGATCCCGCCTCATAGCTTTCAGGGGTCCAGCGGTGAGGGCCCCGAATCTCCTTGTCACTACATGTCCCGTAACTTTGAGTACGATAAGAGTACTCACCCCAAAGTCCCATTCCTGCTGAGCAACCGCCCTTCGTTACAACATACGAGGTAGCGCATGCCACGCGGCCCAGTATACTTCCTAATCACACCCCCTGCCCCTGTCTCGTCCCGATCCGGGTGCTTCTAGTGTCCATGATATCGTCGATACCCATACCGGCTCACATCACGGCCCTCGATGCCAGCTATCAGAGTGCCGTGTCAACTTCCAACATGATAACAACTATACACCGCAACTAGATCTTCCGCATTGCCCATCATGTTCCACACCCTTTCAAGCCGGGTTCTTCCATCTCCTGCTTCATATATTAGACCCCATTCCGTCGCTCTTGAAACTCCTCGGGCTTCCTCACTCCTCTGAACTACCATCTCATTCATCTATCCCTCTTCCTTTTACTGTCCGTCTTGGTCGTGGGCATCCTAACCTACAACATCCATCGCCATGGTGGTCAAGGTGTTGACACTTCAGACAACTGACCTGCCTCTAGACAGGTTCCCGGACTACACAGACCCTGTTGAACCGTCTGCTATCTACGAGACCAAATCCGGAATCATGGCTACTGCCAATGAAACTCCTGCCCCAGCTAACAAGCTGCTGGGCAACGTTCAAAGCGAGGAGCCCTCTCGTCACCCATCACCTCAGCCCACCCATTTCTCTGTACCGCTAGGCCGTCTCGGCGGCAACGGGCACCGAGTCCTGCGGTCGGCGACTGTGGGCTACATTGCACCTGCATTCGAGGGCAAGGCTGAGCAGATGAAATCAGGTCAGTAGTAGCCGAACATAATCATTGAACTGGTTTCTGATGTTTCCACAGTTAAGGACATCATCTCCGAACAAAAATGGATACCAGAGTCACACATTGACGAGCAAGTATCGTGGTTCTACAACGAGCTAGGCATCGACGATGTCTACTTCCAGATGGAGAGTGTCGATGTCATTGCTACGCACATCACTTCCATGTACGCTGCCAAGGTTGCCGCTTTTGCCCGCGTAGACAAGCGGGAAGAGATCCGGCTTGACATGGAAGCCGTCGACCATGCCATCTATATCGACACCAGCGTACCTGGGAAGTCTAACCTGAAGGGCCCACGGTTCGAGAACAGGCTGGAAGCCAAGTACCTTGACCTCACGGATCCCGACAAGCGATTCCGGGTCGAGACCTTCCGCTCATCCGGTGTGCTTACTAGCGAATCAGCGTCCAAAGCTTCACTTCGATGCTATTTCGTCTATCAGTGTCAATTTGTGGACCCGCAACCCGGACCAGAGGAGACGAGGCTCGAGATCATCAGTGACCGTATGTTCTTGACCAAGGCGACCAAGAATACCAAGCAGATCTATGGCGACATCATTCAACTGGCTGTCAACAGGACTGGCCCAGTCATTGAGGTCTTCGATATCGAAGGTTCGCAGGAGAAGCGTCTTGTGGTGGCCTTCCGCTCGCGTACGGCTCGTGGTCTCTTCAGCGCCTTGAGTGATCTTTATCACTACTACGGAGTTACCAGCTCCAGAAAGTACGTGGAACAGTTCTCTAACGGCATCACCGTCATGAGTATTTACCTCAAGCCCGCCACCAACTTGGAATCGCCGCCTATGCCGATTGAGCAGTCGATCCACCAAATCACCAAAGAAATCTCCCTCCTCTACTGCATACCCCAGAACAAGCTTCACCACCTGTTCGCATCCGGCGCCCTGAGTCTCCAAGAAACCATCTATGGTCACTGTGTCTGGGTTTTCGTCCAGCACTTCCTGAATCGCCTTGGGCCGGAGTATGTGTCCATTAAGCAAGCTTTGGACGAGAAGAACTCGGCCCATGCCGAGACACTGTCCAAGCTCAAGCGCCGTCTTCGTACCGAGACGTTCACGCCGGATTACATTCTCGAGATCATCTCTTCCTACCCCGACCTGGTCCGATCACTCTACGCTGCATTTGCCAGCGTTCACCTGTCAGTCGGGCCTGGCTTTGAGAAACATCTCGTGGCGCCGACTCCAGCCGTGGATGTTCTGTCCGATGCTCGCCTGAAGGAGAAGATCAGTCGCGAAGTGTCTAATGAACACGATGAGATGGTCATGACGGCTTTCCGCATCTTCAACAATGCCGTCTTGAAGACGAACTACTTCACGCCGACTAAAGTAGCCCTCAGCTTCCGTCTAGACCCGTCTTTCCTCCCTGAGGTTGAGTATCCTAAGCGTCTGTACGGAATGTTCCTTGTGATCAGTGCAGAATCCAGAGGCTTCCATCTGCGCTTCAAGGACGTCTCGCGAGGCGGTATTCGGATTGTCAAGTCGAGAAGTAAGGAGGCCTATGGCATCAATGCCAGAAACCTCTTCGACGAGAACTATGGGCTTGCCAGCACCCAGCAGCGGAAGAACAAGGATATCCCCGAAGGTGGCTCCAAGGGGGTTATCCTCCTGGATGCGAAGCAGCAAGACCGAGCCACCGAGGCGTTCGAGAAGTACATTGATAGTATCCTGGACTTACTTCTCCCGGCTGAGACTCCCGGCATCAAGAACCCCATTGTGGACTTGTACCGCAAGGAAGAGATCCTTTTCATGGGTCCAGACGAGAACACCGCCGATTTGGTAAACTGGGCTACCGAGCACGCCAGAGCCCGCGGTGCCCCGTGGTGGAAATCGTTCTTCACGGGCAAGTCTCCGCGGTTGGGTGGCATTCCCCATGACGCTTACGGCATGACGACGTTGTCCGTGCGCGAGTACGTCAAGGGCATCTACCGCAAGTTGAACCTGGATCCCGCCACGGTAAGGAAGATGCAGACCGGTGGCCCAGACGGTGACTTGGGAAGCAATGAGATCCTTCTGAGCAACGAGAAGTACACTGCCGTCGTCGATGGTTCAGGAGTCCTCGTTGATCCCAACGGCATTGATAAGGACGAATTGCTCCGTCTCGCCAGGGAACGAGTCATGATCTCCCACTTCGATGCATCGAAACTATCCAAGGACGGGTTCCGGGTCCTCTGTGATGAGAACAACATCACGCTACCCAACGGAGAGGTTGTCGGTAACGGCACTGGCTTCCGCAACTTCTACCATCTGCGAGACTCTGGCCTGACCGACTGCTTCGTCCCATGTGGTGGTCGTCCCGAATCCATCGACCTGGGTACTGTCGGCAGGCTCATCAAAGATGGCAAGTCGACTATTCCCTACATTGTCGAGGGCGCCAATCTTTTCATCACCCAGGAAGCCAAGATTCGCCTGGAGCAGGCCGGCTGCATTCTATACAAGGACGCATCCGCGAACAAGGGTGGTGTGACATCGTCGTCCCTCGAGGTACTTGCATCTCTCAGCTTTGATGACGAGGCATTCCGAGAGAACATGTGCCACAACGGCAAGGAATCGCCAGCATTCTACAACGCGTATGTGAAGCAAGTCCAAGCTACAATCCAGGAGAATGCTCGCCTTGAGTTCGAAGCCATCTGGAGAGAGCACGAGCAGACCGGGGTGCCACGCTCTGTGCTCTCGGACACGCTCTCGAATGCCATCACTACACTGGACGAGGAGCTACAGAAGTCGGATCTGTGGCAGGATGAGAAGACACGACGGTCCGTCCTCGCCGACGCTCTTCCCAAGCTGCTCTTGGACAAGATTGGCTTGGACACGATCATCAGTCGTGTGCCGGATTCGTACCTCCGCGCCATCTTTGGCAGCTACCTGGCGTCTCGTTTCGTATACGAGTTTGGCAGCAGCCCTAGCCAGTTCGCCTTCTATGACTTGTAAGTTCTTCCGTGATCTGACTGGCATAGTCGGACCGCCGCTAATATCGTTTTACAGCATGTCCAAGAGAATGGCCAACGTGCAATGACCAGGTCTTCGAGCATTCGGCAAACCAAAAGCATTCCGTGGCGTCAATTATGAGCATTGATCTTACCCAAGGTAGTGGTAGTATATTGGACAAGTCGTGGCTGTCATCGAGAGACCACGCGGATATCAGGAAAGGGGCCAGTGGGCCGGTTGACTCTGGCGATTGCTTATCATGGCGTTGTGGTCGGACCGGGTACTAGAGAGGCCTCAGGGTCATGGATGACAATTGATGACCTCGATCGAGACACAAGCATACTATTCATTGTGAACTCCATCATCCAGCAATCTTTCGCAGATGCGCCGACGATTTCGTGTTTATGTTCGTGGCACGACGGACGAACCCCAGCTCCCCCGCCCCGACATGCTACTTCTGACGACAGCAACATGAGACTGCTCCCCGAGATAGTCTGGGTGCACTGCATATGACTACGCACAAAGGTATGTGCGCAATGCGGAGGAATAGGGTGCATCGTGTACGTCGACCGCGTGCCTGCTGCTGTTCTCCTTGTCGGCCCCTGATCCACCGAGACAGATGTGAGTTACCTATGTACTAATCAGGTTTCTCCTTCTTTGGCTTCGCATTCTACGTGTGCGTGTGTGGTACCTGACGGTATCGAATAGGAAGGTGACGAGGTGGTCGGGGTATGTATACGTGCCACTCCTCACGATGCTTTCTCACAATTTTGCCCCTACACGCACATGCCTGGGTTCCCCGGTCTCCAGGTAGCTCATAGATGTCTACTTACCCAAGCACTTCTGGTACAATGCTCGCGGGACACCTTGTCACATTCCTTGGACTCATTCTCCTAGGTCTCGACACAGCCACCTGCGCCGAGCCCAATTGGCAGCAATATGTGCGCGGTCCCTCGAACTCCGTCGTCCAACCTCACGCCATCCTTGGCAACTACACCCAAGGCGATGTGTCGAACCCGGAGGGGCTGCTGGGCGCAAACGTAAACGGGACCGCGACGGTACTGCGACGCGGTCTGGGACAGGGTAACACGTCGCTGGTGCTCGATTTCGGACAGAATGTTGTCGGGCAGCTGGTCGTCGACTTCGCGGGATCGGTAAACGGATCCGAGGCCGTGGGCTTCCCAGGCCTGAAGCTCGTCTTCTCGGAGACACTGCAATACCTCGGTGACAGGAGCGATTTCACGCGCTCGGATAACGCGGGTCAGAGCCCTGGGGTGAGTAGTCGTCCGGACGATGTAACGAGGACTAGCAACGGGGCGTGGAAAGGGATGCTGACGACAGACTGAGTAGGATCCGCCGAAGGTATGTCCTTCCGGGACGGATCAGGTCGGTTGACTGTGACCCTACCCTCGCGATACTCGGCTTCTAACCGCAGCAGATCGCCGTCAAGAACCAGCCGTACACCTGGATCAACGAATGGGGCTGTGAGTACGCCCATAGCCGCGTCTGCTCCGACGGCCTGCACGGGTTCCGGTACCTGCGACTCCAACTCGACGCCCTGCCCTCGGACGCGCCGTACACCTCGCCCGCGGGCGAGGTCCGCATCCGCTCCGTCCGCCTGCGCTGGTCCGCCTACCGCGGCACGCCGGACACGTACACGGGCTGGTTCGCGTGTTCGGACGCGGCGCTGTCGCAGTACTGGTTCGACGGCGCGTACACGGCCGAGCTGGGGCTGACCACGTTCCGCGCCAACGACAGCGAGCCCCGCGGCGCCGCCAGCCCGACTCTCGAGGGTAAGAGTGTCCTCCTCGACGGCGCCAAGCGCGACCGCGACCCCTACGTCGGCGACCTGGCCGTCGCCGCGCTGACCGGGTACCTCGCCCACGCGGGCGCGGCGCGCGAGGCGGCGAAGCACGTGCTCGCCGACATCGCCGCGCACCAGCGAGGCGACGGCTGGCTGCCCCCGGCCAGCATCCGCAACTACTCCCTCCCGCTCTTCGACTACCCCCTGTGGTGGGTGGTCTGCCTCCACGACCTGATCCTGCACACCGGCGACGACGACGACGGGTTCCTGGCCGCGCAGTACGGCACCCTCCAGCGCGTCCTCGACGCGTACTACCCCGCGCACACCGACCCGGAAACCGGCCTCCTCGCCCGCCCCGATGGCTACGGCGACTACGCCTTCCTCCCCCGCGGCGGCGCCGTCGCCTACGACTGCGCGCTGTACGTGCTGGCGCTGCGCCGGGGCGCCGCCCTCGCCTCCCTTCTGCCCGGTACGAAGACCTCGGACGACGCTGCCGCCGACGCCCACCGCTGGCGCGCCGCCGCCGACGCCGTCGCGGCCGCCGTGCGCGCGCGCCTCTGGGACCCGGCCGCGGGCGCGTTCCGCGACTGCAGTGGTGGTGCGGGCTGCGCCACCGCCGCCGCCCACCCCCAGGACGCCAACAGCCTGGCGATCCTGGCGGGGATCGCGGACGCGGCCCAGGCCGCCGGGGCGCTGGCGTACCTGAGCCGGAACACGGCGCGGCGCTACGGCAACGCGTTCTACGACGCGGCCGGCGGGGGCGCGGGGTTCGCGGCGCGCGTCTACCCGTTCCTCTCGTACTTCGAGATCGCGGCGCGCTTCGAGACTTCCGGCGCCGAAGACGCTACCGGCGCGCTCGAGCAGCTGCGCCGCACGTGGGCGTGGACGGCGGCCGGGCACGACCCCGGGGTCACGGCGTGGGAGGCCATCGGCGAGGCGGGGCGGCCGTACGCGGGCGCGTTCACCAGCGCCGCCCACGGCTGGAGCTCCGGGGTCGCGCCCCTGCTCACGCGGTACGTGCTGGGCGTCGCGCCCGCGGCGCCCGGGTTCGCGGGGTGGGAGGTGAGGCCGCGGCGCGCGGCGGGGTTGGGCTGGGCGCAGGGCGAGGTGGCGACGGCGTACGGCCCGCTGGCGGTGCGGTGGGATGTCGGGAGAGGCGGTGGTCTGCGGGTGCGCGTTGCGGCGCCGGCGGGGACGCGCGGGTGCGTGTACCTCCCGAAGAAGCTGGGGGACGGGGAGGGTGCCATGGTGCGGGCTGGTGGTGATGCGCCCCGGGAGGGGACGGTGGTCGGGGGGTTCGTCAGGTTTGATGTCACGGGTGGGAGGGAGGTTGTGGTTGTTTACCCCGATGTGGGTGACGATCGGGAGATTTGAAGGGGGTGGTGGGAGTAGGGGATAGGGGTACACTCATCTCATATGTTGGCCGAAGTCGTTACTTTAGGGCAGGTAGATGGTGATGCTGTCTGGAGGTACACAAACCAGGGATAAAACATCATTTGAACGGGACCCTGCCGGATTAAAAGATTCCCAGATGCCATTAGAACCCCATCAGAGGTCAGGTGCAGGTGATATGACAGTTTGTACCGATGCCTACTACTACGGAGCAGCCATTCCCCCTATTCTGCCTCTGCCCCGCCTTATGCAGATATTTGCTCCTTCTCTGTCCCGTATCATTTATTCACATCGCACCAGTGCCTCTCAAGAATAACTGGCGATGTCGATATCAACCCACTACCAAGCCAAACCCTGTACTCCTGACAGTGACAAGCGATGTGGGAGGGATACGATAGAGGTTTGCGAGACTATCAACACATACTGGACACGTAAAAGAAACGCACATATCCTATCGAGGAGTGAGGTGCTTGTTTTCACATTTTTGTCATCAATTTCTATTTCACTTACTAAATCCCTCCTATTCCATTATCGCCAGTGTTATACACGCAATGTACAGTAGGCGGCGCATCGCCCGAGGTATCGGAAGGGGACATGTTGGACGACGAAGACCTTTACCAACTCCGAGCAAAAGTCAGATCCCATCATTTATACAGCTCTGCCTTCCTCTACCGTCTACCCAGACCCCAGCGGTATATCCTGTTCTGGATCTCTTCCCAGGTCATGGCCTTGGCGAAGGTGCCGGGGGCGTCGGCCTCCTGGAGGACGACAGTAGGGGCGCCGACGCCCTTGCCGGGGTTGTTGACGAGGCCACCGACAACCATCTTGGCAACGCGGCGTAGGTCACGTACCGTCAGACTCTGGATCTTGCGGCACATCTCGTGGACGGGCACCTTGCGGCCGTGAACCTGCACCTGGCGGCCCAGATCCTCGAGCTCGACCATCCGGCTCTCCAGGTTCATGAGCAGGCTGGAGCGCAGCTGATTCTTGGCGCGCTCGACCTCCTCCGTGCCCAGCGCATAGAAACCCGTGTCCAGCGTCAGCGCCCGCAGTTCATGGCACATGACGTCCAGCATTTGCTGTGTCCGGCCCGGCATGCAGATGCCCGAGATACCGAACAGACCCGAGTCCTTGTACGAGTGGTTGAAAGCCACGCAGGACTCAACCCAAGCATGCTGGTTGAGCACGTTGGTGTAAAGTCGCGAGTACATGCCCTTGCCGGGTCCGCCGGCAGAGAAGGAACCTCCGCCACCGAGCAGGGTATTCAGGGTCGCCAACGCATAGATGTCGTCGGAGGCGATGGGCAAGCCTTCGAAGGCAAGATGGACATGGGTGAGGTTGGGAATCATGGGGTTCGGACTCGGTGGCTGTTTAGGAAGCTCGACAAACCCGCCGGTATAATAGGCGGGTGCTCTGGTGTCTTCGATGGTGGGTATGGAGGTAGATGCGTGCTGAACTGCAGCGCTGTTGCTCGCAGAAGTAGAGAGGTTCTTGAAAATGGGTATCTTGGAGAGGAGGCTGGGAGATTGGGCGGGCGAAGAGGCCGAGGAGGCCGAGGCGAGCGGTGATTCACTTCCGCTTGACGATAAGGAATCCATCGATGTCTCGGACCCGGTCCGTGACAGGAGGGGTAGTTCGGAGCTCTTCATATTTCCGAAGAACTCGGATGCCAAACCAACAGCCTCTGCGTGGGGGACACCGGCGAAAGCGACAACAGTCCTCTCCGGGCGGTAGAAGGCATCTCTATACATATGAACGACCGACTTATCGATGAAGGGAATCCGCTCCTTAGGACACAGGAGAGGGTTGCCAAGGGTGTTGTCTTTGAAAGCTGCCATATGTACCAACTCCGGCAGAATGAGCTCAGGCCTCTGCCAAATCTGGGTAATCTCATACTCCGCAGTCTGTAGCTCTTGCGCAACCTCGTCATCGGTAATTCGTGGGTTTTGTATAGTGTCGGCAAGCAGCGCGGTAGCGGTGGGAACGGCAGAGTTGAAGGTGGCAGCCTGGTACATCATGGACTCGCGAGACGAGACACATTGGATGTTGCCTCCAAGCGACTCGACGGTCTCTTGTATCTGCTCATTGGATCGGGTCTGGGTGGAGTGGAAGGCAAGGCGGTCGACAATGTGGCTCACGCCGCTCAGGTAGGGATTCTCGAACCTTGAGCCAGCCTCGATGTAGACGCCGACGCCGGAGAAGGACCCCGGGAGGGCTTCCGATGCTACGCGCACCCCATTCGGTAAGGTGGTGATCTGGTCAAGCTCTGTAGGCTCCTTCGCGCGGTCAGTCAGCATCAGATAGAAACTTGCGCGCGGGCTTGAGACCTGGCGTATATCCTACCTTTGGTTTTGGGACGTTGACAGAGGCTAGTGTGCGAGTCTGAGCGGGCCTTGCTATCCTGCTCCAAGGTCGCGCAGGAGAGGCAATACCCCTGGCCAGATACTTGGAAGAACAAGCGCGAAACATACTGGTGTGCACGTTTCGCTGGACTTGCTGTCGCGAACAGGTCTCGGTCGCCAGAAATTCAAGGCCGGAGGGATTTGCAAATGACGACGAAGGGGAATTGCTTATCGCGCGCCTTATCGATGCACGCTAGTCCGGGTCTTAGTCATCCAAGCCGAGCTCCATCCCGAGACTCAACACAGGACGCGAGCAGGACAGTCCCGCCTTTTCTAACCTTCTCGTCTGCGTACTTGAGGTAGGTACATACCTTAAGTACCTATTCAATGATCAAGTTCTGGTTTATCAAGAAGCCAGCTAAATACAGTGTCTCCCTCATACTCCCTAGTGTCACTACCCCTACCAGCGCGTCATTTGACGCTTCCCACCTCGGTCCTCGGTCTTTTCACCATTTGGTTTCCAAGCCGCTCATTGACGCACTGTCTCCTGCGCCGCTTCTTCGTTTGATGGGGTGGACTTGATCGTGTTACCCTGGGTTCCCTTAGCATCAGCACCAGCATTTTGACTCGGTTCTCCTCTCGCTTCCGTCTTCTGCGACGTTGGTGCCAGCTTCACACCCCAATATCGGAGTGTCACGATGATCGCTTGAAGAACTGTCAAGAGACCTGTTATCTTCAGTAACACCATGGTGGACTCGAGATCAGGCTGGGCTCCCTCATTGTCTTCCCCTTCCTGAAATACCTCCTTTCGGGAGTAGAGTTCCTGTTTTGGAGATGGTGGAGTATTTGACTGCGGGCTCTGGGGCGTGGAAGAGGTATTGAAAGTTGCCTGGTCAGCTTGAAACGGACCTCGACCTGCGTTCGAGAAAAGAGCGAGATGCATGAAGGCCTGCGCAAGGTTTTCCTGCGTCGGTTCTGTCGGATCTTCGACTGCGCTATGTTCTCCGCCCTCTTTACTTTCCATTGCTGCAGCGCGGCTGTCAGCTCGAGAGGGAAAACTCTGTCCAGAAACAGAATCGAAATTAGCGAATGGGCGGTGTATTGCTTCTTCCGTGCCGTACAGCGATGTTGCTCGGGCTCTCGGAATCTCTGTGGACACTTGCTGGAGATTCGCTTCTTGCATGGCACGATCCAATCCCACAGCCAGCTCATCGAGGTGTTGGTCGGGTGGTTGCCGAGAGGTGCTCTTGCTAACAAAGTTGATGAGTGTTGTTACGCCACGGTCCCGATTCTTCCGAGATGCTGGAAATCTCTTGAACTTGTAGAGTATCTGGTCGCTGACGCTCTCTAGCCTCCCACTGACTTCGACCCGCATGAAGAGCGCTCGTCTGTTGTGTTGGAAAGCGAAGGCTGTGTGCATGGTGTCGCGGCGTGTAGGCTGTTCTTCGAACCCGTTCTCAGTGAGTTCCCACCTGAGGACCTTATACCCAAAGCCGCCCCTAGCTGGTCGCTGATGGCCGCGGAAGGTCCAGCGGCTTTCTTTGATCCTGAGCGTCTGTGATTCTTTGCCGATGCCTCCGACGCCTACCATGCCACCCGCCTCGATATATGGCGTTAGGCTATTTTTGCTCCCAACCAAGGCATGGCGTGGCTGTCCTGTCAAATATTGAGGTCCGTACCACGGCGTCAGTTGCACCGGACCGTACTTCATGGTCGACCCGGATTTTTGAAAGCACTGGAGTTGCTCGTCTTCGTCATCCAGGGTTACCGTGATCGTCACATTCCTCAACCGGCAACCCTCAGGCTGGGATACGTGTAGATCCAGATAAACAATTCCGGCGGGATTGTTGTCGCCGCCAAGTACCCCCCAACGCGACTTGCTGAATAGGAATCGACAGTCGACATGGACTTTGCCTATCAATCCCCCACCAATGGAAGCCTGTTCTGGAGAGAGATGGTCAAACCTCTCAAAGTCATACTTTCCAAATCGTCTTTTAAATTCCGGGCGGTCTGCCATAGGAGCGAAGTCGTTGGAAGTACGAAAATCTGAATACTGAGCGAATGTTTCGTAACTAAATCGGCAGGTGAAACCAACGCGAAGATGAGGCTGGACATTTATCGTAGTGCAGTTCGAGGGACGAACTTGTTCCGGACCGAGGCTGTGCAGGTGGCGAGATGGTCGCAGAACCTAGGCCCGCGGCTGAGCGCGCTTTGCAGCTCAACGGCATGACGAGGATGCATTGGCCCAATGCAACGCAAAGAAGGCTACGTTACTGCCTACCCTCTACCTCCCCGCTCTCAACTTTTCTCATGGCACCCTCTTCACCCCAGTCCGCTCCCCCCTTCCCCTCTTCAGTTTTTTCTGTGCTGAGATGGCCTAGCCTATGGACACAGCTTGCTCACAGAGTGCAAATACCTCCGCTAGTTGGCTATTGGTATTTCTATTCATAGCATGTCAGCATGTCGGAAAGGCGCCCGCCTAACACTACTGGAGGAAGGAACAATCTACGCTCGCGGCCACATTTCTTGATTGATAGTTCGGAAGAGGAGAACGATCGAAAAGAAAAAGAAGTAGTTCGATCGACTGCGGGGGACACTCTGCGGTATCCCGAACGACCACGCGATACCGACCTGAACCAACAGAACCATACTCGGAGCATACGGACAGCTCTAAGCCATGCAGACCTCTTGTGGGATGAAGAGAACAGCAAAGACACGACAGTCCACCTCGATCTAGATGTCCGCAAGGATTTGGAATCCACCCTGGAACAGCTGGCACAATATACCCGGCTAGGAAAGTTCGACATGGCAAGGTCTTTCTTCAGAACAAATCTAGAAAGTCATCTGACTGATCCATACATACTGGCCCAATATGCGGAACTCCTGTTCGAGCAAGGCGATTTCAAGACAATGGCGACTCTACAGTCGTGGCCGATGAAGCAGCTGGATATACAACATCCTGAAGATCCTGATGGTCAAATACTCCGGGCGTATTGGGACACCATTCAGTATTCAGCAACGTCTAGGCGCTCGGGTTTTCACAGTGTCTGCGGTACGGCTCTACTCGATTCTCTTCAGCTAATTTCAGGCTTGGCTGAAGCTCACTTGGACGAGAACATTAGCTCTACTGAGGCAAGTAACGCCTTGGTACGCCATTAGTACCTCTACGCTTTGGCTAATCGAATGCAGATCAAGGCTATAACCCTCCTTTGTCAGTTCAGTACTGAGACTATAAGTGGGACTCCTGTTGGCGATCGCTTGAAAGCTATGTTCCCCCCCATGATCTGGTTCGAACTGTACCACCACTTGGTTCGCCAGGGCCGGTTTTGGGACGTCCACGACTTGGTAATTGGGATGTGTGCTCTCTACGGAGTGCAAGACATTTTCAAGCATCTTTGGCGTACAGAGAAGAGCCTGCCAGCATTACGCCAGCTTGTATCCGATTGGAGCATAACTGACTTTGGCGGATGCTCGACACTTGCGCTTCTCGGCGTCCTCAACACCATGGTCAAAGAGCATTTCCTGGAGCCTCACTACTTACGGTGCGACTGTGAACTACCTGAAAACGTTTTGGCTCAATCATTCCCTCTGGTACAGAGTATTACGCAGCACAATCCCGAAGGCATGAAAACGCGTCAGTACAGTCAGTGGATGTTGACGCAAATTCTCCACAAGGAAGAACGTCTACACACCTACCGAGAGCGGTACAAGCTTGTCCCTGATGTGGACGGGGTGTTGTTCAGGTATTGCAGACCAGATTTCCACGTGCCTACGCTGATTTTTGTTCCAACCTATAACTACAAGAAACCCAAGAGTCCGAGATTACATAGCTCAGAGCTCGAGAGCGCGGTAACGCTGGCTATGAGGAACGCGAAAACGCTTCAAGACCATCGAACAACGGAGTATGGTTTACATGAGCTCCTTTACATTAGCCGGAGCCCAGAAAAGACGCTCGAAGAGCTTCTTGCGCTTGAAGAGGATGTTCAGTCGGACATTGAGGGTCTTCTGGATCATGTTCTTACTGGGTTTCTTGTCGTCGAGACTGAGCAAGGTATTTCGCGCCTGCAAGAGAAACTCGAGAATATTGTGAGAGAGGAGAGCCCCCAAGATGAAGAATCGCTCTGGTTTGCCAACCAGATTCTACGCTCATCTACATTGGGGCAGGAAGTGTCAGAAGACTTCCTCAGGAGAGCGGATCACCACTATGAGCGGATAAGCTCTGGGCTGAAGGAGTACATATCTTCCCAGCTGCCGGAATATGCCCAGCGCGTTCAAAGAAACCACCTGACTAAGAAGAGGGGTCCAGCCAGAGCGGACAACGAAAATAGTTGGAAAACGGACATTGCGCAAGACCAACCTGATGCCGACCAAGCGATCCTGGGTATGGGGCGCCGTCGACTCTCACCTGGTGGGCCACAATACCGGGAAGCCATGCCTTCTCGAGCAGGTGTTAATACCCGTAACATGCCTTATGGAGCCACCGATAGAGTTGCAGCGGCCACAGATCTACGCAAAGCAGGTACCGATACTAAGAGCATTAGGAACGACGTGGAGAAGATGCTAGAAATCCGTGAGGTCGAGGAGACTCTACAAAGGCTGGAAACTGACTTCGAAAATGAACTCATCCAGGACAGCCGACTTTGGGGCATCAAATCTAAAATCAAGGAACAGTCCGCACTCCTTTCTCGGCTACGGTCGAGGGCGTCACATCAGTCCTCATACGAGAGGAATGTCGAAGGTATCACCGAGCGACATGTGTCTCCGCCCAATGAAGTCGGCAAGGCGAACGAAGATGACGATGGCCCACAGGCTGAAGCCAGCAACGCACTCGTGGTCCGCCAGGAACACCGAGGATGGATCAAGGAGGCGCCGGTGAGCTCGCCATCTGCCGACGAGTCACACACTGACACATATGACTCCGAGAGATCGCTGGGTCCCCCAGCCAGGAGAACAACGGCCGAATCCTATGGTTAGTATCCCCCGTCGGGGGGTTAGGATGTATAGAGCTTACCATTGATTTCCAGAATCAATGCAACCTAGAGTGTCGGCCGACATTGGCAGTGGGGATACTGAATGACACGGTCTGGTCCGGGAAGAGTGCGCACGAAGTTCCAAGCATAGAGTAGGATTATGTATGCTGTTCTTGAGTGCAAAATGAACGTCTTGCAATGAAATATCCTCCTTTGGTAGTCAGTCTCCTGGTTCATATATGTATCGGCCTTGTTCACAGTGCCCTCTGCCTTTTTCAGACAAGCCTACACTGCTGTGCTGGCTTCGGTGGTAGAGAAATGACGATATAATCGGTCAACGACTCGGAGAGACGGAGGCTGCCAGGAGATACAGCGAGCTTTGCCCTGGAAAGAAGCGACAGTTCCCAAGCCAAGAGTCTGGCGATGTTGGTGAAGCCGATCGCCATACTACATGGTTGCCACTTCGCCTTCAGCTACATTTGGTTAAGAGAAACTGACGTAAGTTATGCATCAGATACTCCATGCAACCTTTGTAAATAAGATCAAGAGCGAGATGCTATGAAGGATTCCAGGTAGAAATGCGAAGACTGTAAGGGCAGTTGACAGTAAACCGTTCATCTTCTTACAGAATTGAATCCGCAGAGCCTCCCGAATCGAACGAAGGGTCGGAAGGGGATGTCGTCAGAGACTACCAGACTCCATCAGGGTGCAAGGGGGGTCCGGATGTGGCTGTCGAGCTCTTCGTATACCTAAAAGCGGTGCATGGACAGGTCGGCCGAAAAGGATAGCGTGCAGGTTCTATTAATACATAGAACCTTAAAACCTGCGCCGGAGTCAATTTGGCTGCTGACACGTGCGACTGCAGGCTGCAAAGGGTAACGTGAGGTAGTTGGAGGCTGTTCCTGAAACAGGCTGAGCTGAGCCTCGAGAGGCTTGAGAGGCCAGTTCGGGAGCCGAAGGCTTGCGGGTCGGAGGTGCCGCCGCCAGTGCACTACCTTAGGTATACAGAATGCACCTGATGCCAGGAGCCGACTGGCGGTTCGTTGGCAGAAGAGAAGCTTTGTCTTGTTCAAGCGAGGAGATGTTCTCGACACGAGCAACAAGTCTGTTGAGAGAGGTTCCGCTGGCGAATAATAACACAGGTGGATGAAGTGGTGGTGGTGTACGGAGGTGAACTGATTGAGGGCGAGCGCGCTGGGGCCTAAGTGGCAGCGCACATATTCCGTCTTGCCAACATGATCAGTTCCAATAGCCAAGAGGATTCTTGGAATCTGATTTCCTGTAAGCTGCGATGCTTCGAAACGTCTTCTATTCCCAGAGAAGGAGGTTTAGAGGATCACGGAATTCCAAAAGACATGGATGGGAACTGGAACCGGGGGGCACGTGTGGTCACAGAAGAGGTGCTTGGATGGAGATAGTTGCAGGGGTAAGACTGTCATGACTGGGATCCGATCCCCAGGAAGCTCGGGGAGGGGCTACGGGCGGGCTTGGGCGGGCCTTAGCGTATCAGCCGCTAAAGATTCGGCGGATCATACCTACGGTAACGCTTCTCGTGCCATCGTACACGCCGGGGCTGTTGGCTGTTGGCTGTTGGCTGTCGGGTCGGGGGGAGACTCGTAGAACTTCCAGGAGATCGTCGCTGGCGGGCAGTTGGGCAGTTGCAACGTGCTCCGTATCTCCTTCGAAAAGACGGGGACAGAGAGATCTATCACTGATGATCATGGCAACATGGGCCCCCCGATATCCCGAGTCAGACAACAATGTCGTCAGTCGGCCCAACGCCTTTAATTACCTGCCCGTCCGTCTATCGTGCTGTGCTCGTCCTAAGCCCAAATGAGTCCTTCTCCGTCGCTTTTCCCGCCTGACCTTTAAGCACCCCCTGTATTTACAATTTACGACCTACATGCATACCCTTGCAGCATCCTGCCTTGCCTTGCCTGCCTCTGCCTGCCTTGTATCACCACCCGCGTCCAGTATCTATCCATACATGAACCCATACCCGCGTGCTATGCTCTCGATTTAATTTGCCTGTCCTGTCGAATCGATGCATGGACTCTCGCTTACTTGCTTGCCTGCTTGCCTTCATTCACACCTCCAGCACTCGACCGAGCGATTGCAAATTTCTGATGCTCGCGGATGCCCTCTAATCGCCACCGCCCGTAGAACCTTGGAAATCTGTCAGCGTACTCGACACTGACACGGACAACCAACACCGGCGCCATTTCGACTTCCAAGACCCAACGATAACCTTAGGAGAACCGAGGTCTAGAACACTGCGCTCTCCACCCACCCGCCTAGCAACAAGCGAAGTACCTATTCATTGTCAATTTGCCTCCTGCACTTCCTACCACGTCCCTAGGTACAGAGTAGGTAGGTAGGTACAGAACAGGTAGTACAGTAGGTACATCAGCGGCCTACCCACTGCACTCTACCTTCCTCTTGAGTCTTGACGGGGCCGTCCAACGCACCCACGACAAACATTCGCGCAAACAACAGAGATCGTCAGCACTGTCGCCTCCGCTTCTCACCCCCCGGACTGCACCCAACAGCCAGCCAGCCAGCCAAGCACGACCACGGAATATCGAGGATCACCAGTACTCTGACATCGACCCGACCCACGCCAGTCAGTTTCTCGGGTCTTAGGGAAAAGACACCCCTCTGCTGGCCCATTAGGACGCACGACGCACGACGCACGACACACGACACCCCCCCCATCTCGACACACGGGACCGCCGCGCTCACTTTCTCGCCCAGAAGGAAAAAAAGGTTGATAAATGTTCACTCAGCCCGCGCCGCCGTCTCCGGGCTTTTTGCCTCCTCTCTCGTCCTCCGTGTCTAACCCCCCAACCCTTCCGCAGTCGCAGACGAGTAGAACGAGCCGACTGCGAAGTCTAATCCACTTGCGCAGTTACGCCCACAGCCACCACCACCCAATACTTCGCTCCCCCAACTCTCTGCCCGACCCGGACTCATCAACCACCAACTGCCAAAATCCCGTCCGCGACCGCACCGACGCCTCTCAGTCCTCTCCGCCCCCGTCCCTCGTCCGCGGACACTCTGATCCTACTGCAACGACCGCCGACCCTCAACAGTCTGCCTCTACCGCACCCGCAGGCCCGCCGGCGGATGCATTGCCGTCGTCTCTTGCAGAGCCGATTCACGCGCAACCTGTGACCGACACCACCACCGCTGCGCAGCCGAGGGCGGTCGCTCGCCGCCGGACTACGAGATACTCAGAAGCCGCTTCCGAGGCTTTGCTGAACTCGAGATCAGGCCTAAGTCCAGGAAACTCCTCCAATAGGGCGACGATGACGCGTGCGCGATCCGCCACCACGGGCGATGTGTCCCACGAGGTACTTCCGACAATCCGGTTCTCTGCTTTTTACGACCCGCGCTCGAATCGCCCGTCCTTGTCCTTCACCCCCCTCTCGCGCACGCTGCCCACTGGTACCGAGACAATCAAGGTCGGCCGCTACTCCGAACGCGAGAACCACCCACCGGTCCCCATCAATACCCCGTCGGCTGCTCCGGTTGGCTTCAAGAGCAAAGTAGTCAGCCGCCGACATTGCGAGTTCTGGCACGCGGATGGGCAATGGTACATCAAGGACGTCAAGAGTTCTTCCGGCACCTTCCTCAATCACATCCGTCTCAGTGCGCCAGGCACTGAATCTAAGCCGTTCCCCATCAACGATGGCGACATCGTCCAGCTAGGAATCGACTTCAAGGGTGGTGAGGAGATGATCTACCGCTGCGTGAAAATGAGGATCGAGCTTAACCGGGGCTGGCAAGCTAAGCCGAACACTTTCAAGTGAGTTATTCCCGTCATGAGCAAACACTTACCACTGTCCCATGCAACCCGGCAAAACAAGCAGTGTGAACGGCCGAGCTCTGCTCCCCTTTCATGATCTCGACTCTAGCACTATGGACGAATTGACTGACTGTTTGGGATAGCATGGCCACACACAAGCGTTTGCGTGATCTAACTTCGGCCTCTTCGAGCGCCTCTAGTGCGCAGGATTGTGCTATTTGCCTGAACGCGATTGCAGTAAGTGGCTTTCTTTACCTTCGAGGAGTAAACCAAAATTACTGACACCGAGCCTTCGTTGTAGCCATGCCAGTCGCTCTTTGTCGCTCCATGCTCACATACCTGGCACTACAAGTGCATTCGCGAAATGCTGAATGGGCCATCTTGGCCCATTTTCATGTGCCCGAACTGCCGAGCCACCGCCGACCTCGACGCTGAAATAGACGAGCCTTCGGAGGAATGGCAGCAGCTGGACTCGGGTGTGGAGGACAGTCCGGATGAAAGGCTTGAGGCCATGGTCACCACCACAGCAGACGAGCACCCGTCGTCTGCCAACCAGCCAAACGGTGATGGGGAGTCGCGATTACCACCCGTCCAGGATGAGGAAGGCGATACGGTCACGCGCCTAGACAACCCAGCGCCGGCAACTTCACAAACCCCGCATCGACAGAGTTCTTCCGACCCGGTGCCCATACCGAATGCTACGCCCCGAGCAAGCATGAACGAGAGACGAACCCCTTCGCCGAACGAGCAAAGCCTTCGAGCCCACCAGGAGGGCCCGATTACGCCACGCAACGATGCTGGTCCGTGGGTCTTTGACGGGAACCCGTCCCGGGTCAGTCAGGAGAGCACTAGAGGCCAAAGGATGACCAGTTTGAACGCTGCTGCTCAGTCAGAGGCCAACTCCTCCTAGGATACCGGTCGCCTCTTGTCCTGCTCCTGCACGTCCGCAAGCTGAGGTACAGCAATGGCCTCAGCTTACTTGCGACCCAGGTCTGGTATTATAGCGGCAATACTGGCATCGGCTTTCGGTTATGTCTTGGCGACGAGATTACGGTGAAGTGACATAGTTCCAACGCTGCGGGGGATGACAAGCATTGCAGTGGCGTCACGGATGATTTCTCTTTTCTTTTTCCGGGTCTTGGGTTGTAAATACCCCGTCGCAACTATCAGGGCGATGGGTTGGAAAATTCAAATGGAGCTCTAGCATGGCATGAGTGGGACTACACCTGTACGGTGCAACGAAGGGATGCGTCTAATCGCTTTTCATATATGACTAATACGAGAGGGAAGCTGGGCTACATACTTGCCCGTAAAGCTCGGTGGCGAGCCGTCGGTTTTCTCCCAACAGGAGGTATTGATAGCTGTAAGAAAGGGAAAGCACGGTAGAGATCGGTGGAATGGAATACAGCCGAGAGGCACCAGACTGATCTTTGACAACACCCTTACTTACCTTCTGCTGAGTGCGTATCTTATGTTGTGAGAACCGCGGGCGATATACGAACCTCCCTCTTGACCGTCCCTTACTCATGCAGCCTCGGTGGACGGGCGTTGCTGCCATGTACGTCTCAATCGCGCCCCCATGGCGGCCCCCTTCCGGGACGGACCCGACCCAGGAACCCAGGGCTCCGGTAGATGGATCCATGTGTAGCAGCCACCGGTCCCCGCTCCCGTGTGCCCCTGCTTGTCCACCCGGGATCGCCCCGTACCTAGGTACTACTTACTTGATCTCCTTACCCGCGCAATCCGCCGGCACGCGACGTAGGTAACCCGGGACGTTGGATAGGCTCCTCGTAGTTAGTTGTACGGCGGGTATCGGTCACAAGCCCGCGCACTTCGTCCGGTTGCTGCCGGGCCGCAACTCCCTGCTGGCGGCGCGTAGTATTCGACTTTGTCCAACGTGATGCCTAGATCAGAGTATGTGTATAAACCCTATACCCAAAGTTTGATATCCCGTACCAGGTAATGCTGCCTATCATGGCCATCGCTTCCAGAAGCACTACAAGTTGAACATCAAGTCTCAAATGCTGCCTATCTAGAGGAGAGGTGCAGTCTGGTTTCCAAATCGTTGTTAGGTGGGTGTGGGTTTTTATTCAAGATATATTGGCATTTCCTTTTGTTAAGTGGGAGAGGGCTCCTTAAAAGAGATTGTAAGTCTTAAAGAAGCCTCTAGGTAGTCTGTTCCTGGTTCTGTATTTTTAGGTACCTAGTGAATTCAATCTCTAGAGCAAAAATGGGTTGTCGTGGATGATGACAAACCCAGAAGGGTATTAATGCCACAGAACAAATATCAATGTTGGATTGAGGCACGAGAACCCAATTGCTGCATGCAGGAAGTGACGCCATTGAAGACCCTAGAGCTTCAGCTACAAGCGTGCCAGTGGTCCCTGGCAGCCCTGGCAACCGACCTGGGTGTCGGGACCCCATCCGCTAAGTACGTACACTAGCGAGATGGATGTTGGACAAATAAAGCAATTAGCGGGCTCTGCAATTGCGACGTCGGAAGCCCAAGGCTCGCAAGGGAGGATTTCTTCTTCAGAGCAAGCCCTGGCGTTGGCGATAGCGGCGCATTTTCCAAGCTCCAGCTCTTGAATCGCCTGCGCACAACACAACACAGTCAGCGCAACACAAAATCCAACATACCGCGCCCCATAATCGACTGCTGCTGACACGCGCAAGGCGATCCCGACTTGTCACTCCCGCGACGAACGGACGCGGTGACGTCTTTCCGAGCCGATCATCGTCAACCGCTTTCCACTTTTTCCCTCCCAACGCACACACAGATCGACGTCGCCTCTCCCCTGTCGCAACCACACTTCAGCGCGAACGAGCATTGGGCCTTGCGCAAGTCAGAGGCCCTGAGGCGACGACATGTCGACTACTTCAGGGTATGATGCACCCGAAAGGTCCATAGAAGGCTGCCAATGCTGACAATGCCTCTCTTCCAGGGCCTTCGTAGCGGGCGGTATAGCCGCCTGCGGTGCGGTCACGGCCACCCACCCGTTCGAGACCGTCAAGATCCGGTACGCCATCCCGACACTCTCCTCCTACCATTGAGGACGGCGCAAGCTGCGGATGCCCTCAACGTCCAAGCCCAAACCGTCCTCCCCGCCATGAACGAGCCGCGCTGACCCACCCGTCGCACACCGCAGCATGCAGCTCCAGGGCGAACTCCAGACCAAGGGCCACCAACCACACCACTACCGAGGGCCCTTCCACGGCGTGGGCGTGATCGTGCGGAACGAGGGACTAAAAGGAATCTACCGCGGAATTGGGTGCGCATATGTCTACCAGATCCTGCTGAATGGCTGCCGTCTCGGCTTCTATGAGCCCATGCGCCATGGCCTCGCGTCTCTGGTGCTGCGCGACGGTGCCAAGCAGAACCTCGCTATCAACATGTTCTGCGGTGCCACCTCCGGTGTTATTGGCGCTGCCTTTGGGAGCCCGTTCTTCTTGGTCAAGACCCGTCTCCAGAGCTACTCCCCTTTCCTCCCCGTCGGCACCCAGCACACCTACCGCAACGCCCTCGATGGCCTCTCCCAGATCTACCGCGGCGAAGGTGTCCGGGGATTATACAGAGGTGTCGGTGCTGCCATGATCAGAACGGGATTCGGTAGCTCTGTGCAGCTTCCCACATACTTCTTTGCGAAGAGGAGGCTGGTGAAGCACCTGGGTATGGAGGAGGGCGCTCCGCTGCACTTGACAAGTAGTGCTGTGTCTGGGTTCGTCGTCTGCTGCTTTATGCACCCGCCCGGTATGTCCTCCTGTGACCTATCCCAGATCCAGCTGGGGTTCACCAAGTTGTGAATTCGGGGCCCTGTTCCCTGAAGCCCTTTGTTGCTGACTTGAGCTCATTGTAGACACGGTCATGTCGCGCTTGTACAACCAGAACGGTAATCTATACAAGGGCGTATTCGACTGCCTACTCAAGACCATCCGTACCGAGGGTTTCTTCGCCATCTACAAGGGTTTCCTGCCTCATCTGGCCCGTATCCTACCTCACACCATTCTCACCCTCAGCTTAGCGGAGCAGACCAACAAGCTCGTACGCAAGATCGAACAGAAGATCATGTAAACTCGGCCACGAGCCCAAGGTGGCACCATAACAAATTCGAGTGGTTGATACGATGAAAAGCCAGAATAGGTACCGCTGGGGAAGACAAATTCAAGATCTGGAAATTCAAGCAAGCCGGCTTGGAGCGCGGAAGTTTCTGGACAGATCATCCGTCGCATTTGGAGAGACCTGATAGATGGTATATATCCGCCCAAGCCAGAGTTGCAGAGTGGTCTGGACTGTACTATACAAGGTATAGAAGAATAGGAAAGGGTCACTCACGTCTGGCGTCATATAGAAGGGAGCGGAGACGCACAGCATCAGAAGCAGATCCAAGCATGTTGCAAATAGCATAGCACTGTCAATATATTCCCTCGGGGACTCGCTAGTACGCCGGATCACATACTTCCATGTGGTGAACTGTCGCTTGAATGTACTTTCACCATGGATTGCACGCGCTGTATTCATCGGTCGACTGGAGGCCAGTGACAGAGCTACTACTCTGTGAGCCCTACCCACGAACCGCTCTCTCGCACCCATAGCACAGCTTCTTCTTCTTCTTCCTCCCCTCCCTCGCCCTTTCCCCATCGCTCTTCTCCTCCTCCTCCGCGCCAGCAGCAGCGGCGGGACCCACCTCCCCGAGCTCCCCGCGCCACCTCTCGTCGCCGAGCTCGTCGCGGCTCAGCCCGCAGAGGCCGCATACCTGCTCTTCCTCTTCCTCGTCTCCTTCTTCCTCCTCCCCGTGCCCCCCGCGCCCCTCGGCCCTCCCGCCCGCCGCGACGTTTCCGGGCCGCGCCAGCTTCCCGGCCGTGCGCACGACGTTGGCGACGACGCTCGGGTACGCGGCCTCCACCTCGGCGAAGTACCGGGCCAGCACGTCGTCGATGCTCTGGTCGCGGTGCGAGACCACGGCGGCGGGCTTGCCTGCGGTGGTGGTGGTGGTATTTGGCTGGGAGGAGGAGGAGGAGGAGGATGGGGGTAGGAAGACAGAGGCCAGAGACCCCGGCGTGCAGGATACGAGGTACCGGATCTGCTCCGCGCGGAAGAGCTCCCGCTGCGGCATGTACACCGGTATACTGCTGCTGCTGGTGGTGGGGGCGGGGGCAGACTGCGTAGGCGGAGAACGGGAGGAGGAGAAGGAGGAGGGGACCCGCGCGGCCCCGTCCCCCACCAGCGCCGGCACCGCCCACCCCCGGCCCTTGGCGGTCTCGGCCAGCGCCGCCGCCGCCAGGCCCGTCGTGCTGGTGCCCAGGAGGAGGGCGTCGCAGCATTTCTCCGTCGTCGTACTGCTACTGCTGCTGCTGCTGGTATCCCCCTCCCCCTCCCCCTCCCCCTTCTCCTCGCCCGCCACCTCTCTTCCGACCCCCCCGACGCCCGCCCCGCCCGCCGCGAACGCCAGCAGCAGATGCCGCGTCAGGAACCTGCGCACATCGGCGCGACTCGTCGGGCTGGGCAGGCGCGCCAGCAGGTCGGCGAGGCGCCGCGCCGCCGGGGTCGTCTCTTCATCTTCCTTCTCCTCCGCCGCCGCCTCCGCCCCCGTTTCCAACGACGGCACCTGTGAAAGGTCCACCAGCGCCAGCGCCGCGCTCAGCGGGAGCGCGTGCACGGGCACGGAGGGCGGGAGCTGCGCGCGCAGACGCGTGACCAGCTCCGGCGGCGGCGGCTGACCGGAGGGCGTACGGGGGGGAGCAGCAGCAGCAGCAGAGCAGGAGCTGTCGTCCCACACGTGGCACACGACCACGACGAAGTTGGCCCGGCGCCGCCGCTGCAGGCGCGCCGCCAGCGCCGCCAGCAGCGCGCCCGACGACGGGCCGCCGGACACGGCCACGCAGTAGCGCTGCGGCGGCGGCGGCCGGCCCCGGGGTGTTGGTGGTGCTGCTGCTGGGGTACCGACGTGGCCCGGGCCGCTGCTGCTGCGCGCGAGGGGTCGCAGGGCGCGTTGCAGGACTTCGAGACGCTTGATGGTTTTGCTGGCGACGTAGGCGGCGAAGCAGGGTCTGTGGTGGTGGTGGCGTGGCGTTAGTGGGGTTGGGCAAAGGCGAAAGAAAGAAAGGTGTGGGAGGAAGAAGTACGTACTTGCACACGCGCTCGACGCGCAGCTCCAGGAGCTCGGCGGCCGGCTCCTTGCACCGGTTGCAGGGTGTTGTCGTCGCGCCGGTCCCCGCTTCGGCGGTCATGGTATGGTGATGCACCGGCCGGGGCTTGTGCGTTGGAAGATTTCTCGCCGTTTGTATTATTGCCTCTACTGGGATATATGAGATGGCGTCACTTTCTCGTGAGTCGAAAATATACTGGAGCTGGCAAGCTGCCGTTGCTGTGTGATAAGTTGACTGGTTGACTCATTGGACGTCTCTTGGCTCATAACTTTTCGGTGGTTGAATTTGACGGCTGCGCGCCCGGCGCCAGACTGCCCCACCTCCAGCTAAAATGTTGAAAGTCCGGGGAACGTGGGGCTGCCGCCGTCTCGCCATTTTCTAAAGGAAATACATCAAATTGGAGAGATGGATTGCCACTCTATTATACCGGTGAGCAGTTCAGGATAGTTCAATGTATCATGAAGTTATACTGAATAGAAGATACGGTATATCTAAAATCAAAGGACCAAAGACCATAGGGACGATGTTCCTCCCAATTACGGTCCCGGTGCTTGACCGAACAAGCACGCCAGCTCGCCACCCTCAAACCACGCCTTATCTTTTCGCCATGCATGCACAATGATATCTTTCCCAATGCCGATGGACTTCTCGATCTGCTCAGGGGTTCCCCAACCTGAGACCTGATTTCCGAACGCAACCAGGTGTACGCCGGTTTGGATCGCAGTACGGAACGCAAACTCCTCGTCCGTTCTTCCGTACCCTTCCACAAATCCCTGAATCATCCATAGAGCGGCAGTGATATTCTTATACAGTTTCACCTGGTATAAGTTGGCCATCATCTGTCCGACGTCGAGGCTTGGCACTCCGAGCGAAGCGAGTTCCCAGTCGACGACGAACATCGGGACATCCTTGCCCTTTTCGATGGGCAAGTCTGGGAGAAGGATACTGCGTGTTCCATGAGTTTTGGTGCGCAAATTGATGCCTAGCTGTGGCTGTCACTTACTTGCCAGGCCAGAAGTCACCATGCAAAACTTGAAGTTGACTTTCATCCTTCAATTCGGCGCGCGCCATAGCCTTGACCTCGACGAAGACGTCCTTGGCATCGCCCAGCACATTGGGATATTGATCAACGCGATCAAGCAGCCATGCGAAGTTGATCATGTGTTTGAGGTCCTGCATCTCCTTGTTGCTGGCGACGACCTGGCGCAGATGCGGCTGCGTTGCTGACCAGCCGTGCAAGTTCCGCAGCCATTTGCCCAACCCTCGGCCTAGTTGGCAGCACTGTGGCTTCAGCGTTTCTGGAGTGTGTGCTGGTAAGGTCTCAAGAGCATAGGTTTTGAGATCCCTGCTGTCGGGCAGATACTCCTGGACCTGCGTGTGATCCGTGCCGTCAAAGTGGTAGACTTTGGGTGTTCGCACGTGGTAGTTGAAGTCGCCGCTTTCTGCTTTGTCTTCCGCGGATAGTTGGGACAGAGCCTTTAGGCATTCCACTTCAATACGCTGTATCTTGATGATTAGCGATCCATGATCAGCGCTCTCTGTCGGTAGGAATTACACTGCGATCCTGAGTCAACTTGAACGACGGGTGGTTAGCGATAAAGTCCTCGCTGTGTTTGACGATAACCTCCTTGGTGCCATCTTCAAGAGGTTTCTGCAGTTCTGCTAAGTAGATAAAGTTGGCAGTGCCTCCCGATAAGGGCTCCAGCTCCGAAACCGAATAGGGGGTGTTCCTCAGAGAGTCGAGGACGTTGAGTGTGATCTCGTCGCGCTTGGTTGCAACCATGATTCTTAGGTAGGTAGGTAGTTTAGGTCTCGATATCCAACAGTGAGAATAAATTGGTTGGATCAATGAGCTGGAGTCGGGAAGCTTGGAAGCTGTCCAGGCGCAATATATGGCCTGGTGCTTTCCTATCATGTTTCCCGATCTGATATGGCAATGTGTCACCGATAAGCCGAAGCTGAGTAGGATCACAAGCCCAGGGCAGCACGCAGCCAATGAGGCACCCCTTCCATCCAAGCCATGGTAGCACAAGTGCTATCCGTCGCTAGTCCGAGCAAGGCTGGCCTGCTGATCGCTCAAGGTGAGTTCATACAGACGGATGCCGATTTGCCGACTTGCACTTTACCGTGCTTGATGGATGACGAGACGTGGCTTTCGACATGCTCGATAGGTATGAGGAGGAGCGTTGGCAGTTGAATAGATGGAATCATGCAGAGTCATCAGAGAGAGGATGGGACCTCGAGATCAGCAAGGATATTCAAGCCTCAATTCCATGTCCATATCTACAGGTGACTGGGCTGTCGACTGTTGAAAGTCTGTGGCTTGACAGACAGACCTTCTCCCAAGCAAAGTCCCGGGGCCGTCGGGTCCGTCACTGAAGACCCGAGCCCTGGAGCTAGGTTCGCCGGTGGGGCTCGGTGGGGATGTGAGGTCAGCGGCGCAGGGGGGGGAGGGAGCCTGACAGCTTCCTTCTGTGACCAATGACGCTGGCTGCTGACGCGACCCTAGTCGAGACCTCAAACGCAAAACCGTTTCGTTTCCTTCGTTCAACCACCTTTGGTTGCAGCCATTGGCCTATCGCGGTCCAAACGCCGCAGCGACCCTGCAGTGGCCCACGGCCGTTCAGGGCACTGGATGTAACCTCACGCAAACGAGGAGGAGCTGCTGCAACCGAAGCCACGAGATCAAGGCTGGGGAATACTTCCGAAGGGGTAGGGCCCAGGGCCCAGGGCCCCTAGGGGACTGGACTGATGATCTACCTTAGCAAGATTGGCTACGGTAGATGGGACGACAGACGGGACGAGAGACCCTGAGCGGGTGAAAGGTCCGACTGGCAAGTCGCAACCACGCGATCAGGCTGGAAAGAGAGGTTCAAAGATGTCTTGGCTGTTTCTTCTCACCATCGAGTGTTTCTTGCCTTCCCTGTTTCTGACGTTCGTCTCCCACTCCCACTGACATCTATCGGTCCAAGCTTCCCGCCTTTGAGTGTAGTGAACCACGTACAACAACAAGTTGTTCTTCCTTTTCGCACCTACCCGACCCTTCTTGTCTGCCTTGAAAGCGCAATCTACTCGACCGTGTCGCTGGGATCGCACTCCAGTCGCCTTGGTAAAGTGCTCCAAACGGCAGACTATCTATGTCTAATTACCGGCAAACGCGCTCTACCATCTGTTGCCTTTTTTCTTCGTTTACTTGTCCATCGCAAAGTTGACACATTCCTTCATTGGCACTCGGCCGGTAGTGTTTATATCTACCCTACCGGATCTCAATCACTCGGCATAAGTGATCTCCCCCGCGGCCGCTCAAGCATCACGAGATCATCAGGCGACCGAAGCCGAGGAACCACGGGCTCATCACCACGGCACTGCACCCTGTCAACCTGTGTTCGTACCGAGTAAGGCTACAGTATCTCGTCCGGCCCTCCTCCGCGTGGCACCATTGGTCTCGTTACCCACGTCCCGTCATTCCCGGCCCTCTGACACATACCGCGTTTCGGCACACCAGCGACTCCGATTTGCGAGATCGATCTCCAATCTGATCAGTCGGTCGCATCAGCTTCGAGTCCCCCATTGCTCTGTAGGCTCTTTGACTCAGTTCGTGTCTTCTCCATCGAGACTTTGTTTTCTGGGCAGTCCAGAAAGCTTTCTGGCTGGCCGCGACCGCACTTATATCACGAACCTCAAACGCCCTCTACTGGGAAAAGAGAACCAACCAAATAGTGCCAGCGGAACATGGCGCAATCTGATCGCTTGCGAAGGCCGCTGGTGATATTCATTCACCTTCTCGGCTTGGCTTCAAGTGCCTTGGCCTTGTCGCTAGAAGATTTTCAGATCATCACTTCCAACCAGATATCGTCGAGTTGCATACGGATCTATAGTAAGGATATAGGCAGCTGCTCTGAAGACGACTTTATCGAGGGAAACCAGTGTTCAACCAGGTGCCAGCTAGGGCTGTTCGGAATACAGACGCTGGTGCAACTCGCCTGCCATGACGAAGTCGTTAACCCCGACTCTCTACTTGGCTTGACGTTGGAGGGCCAATTGATTGGAGCGGTCTGTTCTCAGTCTCACGAGACTACTGTCACGACGACTATACCCGCCGCGACCACGACCCCGGGCAACGGAGGTGGAGGAGGCATCTTGACCATCACTCAGACTTCCACGCCTGAGGTATCCACGACGACTTCTTCGACACAGAACACGTTCACCAAGACTACCATATCGACGAGCTCGACACAGAACACGGTGACCAAGACTACTATATCGACGAGCTCGACAACAGATACTACGGCCATCGTCACCACCACTACAGCTAGCGACACGTCTACAGCGACTTCGACAACGGAATCACCAAGCGCCACCGAAGATTCTTCAAACGACGACGATGATAGCGACAATGATGATGACGATGACAACGGCGGTGGCGGTCGCAACACGGGAGGCGGCAGCCCGTTCGATCCTCAGGTCCCTCAATCTCTGGGAACACACGACCGCCCGAAATCCAACTTGGCAGCTGTCCTTGCGACGCTGTCTCTCGTCATGATTCTGGGAAGATGAAGAATCACACCGATGTACGCGACAGCGAGGCATCTCCGAACAAGACTGTAATGATGAATTGTAATTACTAGGGGAAAGGAGCGACAGGATGGGACTTGGCTAGGATCTGCATTGCGAGGCGTTTTGAGACGACATGATACCACGAACAACTGCATGGTGCTGGTTGGAAGGGACTGCATACGGAGCAGCACGGAGTTTGATGGCTACAGATTACACGACTTTCAGGTCGTGCGTCAAGTTGGACATGATGGAGTCACTACCTAAGGTACTCCCAACACACGAATTGCCATTGGACCACATCCCCTGGACGGGCCATGTGGCTCTAGTTAATCTCAATACATGTCGATACATCCAGACACATCACCTGTCATCGTACAATGCTTGTGGTAGTCATGGACATCTTCTTATGAATTGTACATTTCAGTTTGTGGATTGTCCTTCGTTTGATGCAACACCATGAGTCTGAAGTTGATTCAGTCACGAGGAGTCGAACATGTCCATTCCAGCTAACTAGAGCTCAAAGACCACGAAGCCATGTCTCACAACTGACTGGTAGACCCAAAAAGTCATAACGCATATACTGACTGACATCTTTTCATCGACCGAGCCATGCAGACTTGCTCGATCTATGCAGTCTGGATGGCAGACATCTCTTTCGATGCCCTCCAGTATCTTCCCAGTATCTTCCCAGTATCTTCCCAGTATCTTCCCAGTATCTTCCCAGTATCTTCCCGGTATCTTCATCTCTCCAGATTTAGAGCCGCTCGATAAGCCGTTTGGCCTGTGAGCGACATCAGTCATGCCCTTGCTTGATATCGCAGTTCCAGGCCTGTCTTCTAGCCCACTACCGTACCGGGAGGTACAACGGACGGTCTATGCCAACGCACACATCGACACCCCCGAACCCCATCAACCCCAGTCCTCGCTCTACTCCGCCGTCCGCCGCCACAAGTCGCGCATGGCGATGCACCCAGGAATACTGGCGAGCGCACCGATGGCGGTCTCGCTGACCAGGCCGCTCTCGAGGCTCCAGTGGACGGTGAGGGGGGCCCAGGCGAGGTTGCGGGCGAAGGTCTTGCGCCAGGTGTCGGCCCAGGCGAGCTCGTCGGCCTGGACGGCGGTGGCGGTGCGCGGGGTGCCGTCGGGGTGGGGGGCGAACTTCTCGGCGCGGGTGCGGCGGCCGCGGCGGCGCGCCTCGAGCAGCAGGCGCCCCAGCTCCAGGAACACGAAGGTGCCCCAGAAGCGCGCGGACCAGCGGCCGGCCACCGCCTGCGTCGCCGGCGCCCACGGCAGCACCCCCTTCGCCGCCAGGTACGTGCCGTTCTCCAGGGCCTGGAACACCACGCAGGCGGCCAGCTGGCCGTACGCGAGCGCGCGCTCCGGCAGCGGCGCCGGCGGGGCGGCCGCCAGCCGCTTGCCCCAGAAGTACATCCCCAGCAGGCCCCACAGCCGCAGGAAGGTGCGCGCCTCGCTCAGCAGCACCGAGAGGTTCTTCAGCGAGCGCGCCACCGCCAGGATGGCCGCGACGCCGCCGCCCGGGAACACCCTGCGCGGGAACAGCAGCGTCGCGCTCGGGGGCAGCGACGACGCCAGCGCCACCAGCTGCTCGGCCCGCCGGCGCAGCGCCGGCTGCGTGGCGTGTTGCAGCAGCGACGCGGCGAGGCGCGAGGTGTAGCACACGAAGAGCAAGACGGTGTCGATGCCCGACGGCGTCGAGAGGCACCGCTGCAGGTGGGCCAGGAACTCGTCGAGGTTGGCGGGGGCGGCCGCGAGGAGCTCGCGCGTGGGCTGGATCACGGAGGGGGCGCTCTTCTTCGAATAAGATGGCGGGGCAGAGGACGGGATCGGGTCGCCGGACGGGAGGTCCGTCGGCGCTGCTTCTGGTGCGGACGACATCGTCGGTGTGCTGTATCTAGTGGTGTTGCGTAACTCGCTGAGTTCTGGTGCTACAACATCGGTCGCTCGACTCGTTTGTCGTCGGCGGGGTTCGTGGGAGGGGCTCGTCGCAGGGTCGGGCTACTGACGGGCAGGTCGAAAACCAAATACCGAGCTCGTTGTGTCAGTGCCCGGCGGCGGTGCTGGTTTGCACAGGTCGGTTGGGAGGAAGATGTTCAGCCTAATGTCAAAAGCAGGCCGACTTATACAAGGTCGCGAGAGGCAGGAGAAAGCATCGGGTCTCGCAGAGGACTCGGGGTATACAACGTCAATTGTTCAGAGTAATGTACGATACGACACGCATGCATACATGCAAGCAAGAACCCAGAGATGGCGTTTACCTGGTCAAGCACGGGGTAAAAAGTAGTGCGAATAGTGAAAGTCGGGGAAGATGGAGGGGAGCAAGTATCGGCGGGAATGTTCGTCTTGATACGGGTCGCTTTTCGCAGGTACGGCAAGGCTCGACGGTGCCCGATCGAAGGGAAGGGGGCCCGCTTTGCACTTGCAGCCAACAAGCTTCTTTCCAGCACTCATCCCTGCATACGCCTGTCCACCCGTGCCACCTTGAACCTCGGCTCCGGTGCGGACCTTTTGGGGTGCATGGAATGCCGCGTTCGGCAGCTACGAGAGAGCACTACAGTAGAAATTCTAGTAACTGCATACTGTAATCGATAGGCAGTATCTTTCACCGCCTTCCGCTGCAGGACGTGTAAGTGCCTAGCCAATAAACAGACTGACACAGCCCCAGCTTTGGACTTCAATCCATCCTGGAAAGAGGTTCGCAACTGACCATGCGACAAACCACACTCTAGTCCGGCGAACATTACCCCTCTTCCCCATTCACATCAACAACAGGGCCAAGCCAGAAGACTGTCCACCAGCTTCGATGGGCGACAGGGCTATCATGACTCCTCCCAAAGCGACAGCTCTGAGTCGACATTGCTCCAGCATTCTGGGAATGTCATCGACACACACCTCACAACCACGCCATAGTTGACGTCCAGTGGCCTTTCAAGCGCAAGGTTCCTCGGAGTCACTGGCTGGGTCAACCAAGGCAATTTGGCCTATCAATCTTGTTTCTGTTTTGAGATGGTGTGTTTGGAATTGGCGTTTGCATGTGTAAGTAGTCATACGAAGAGAAGAAGAGATCCGGAATATATGAATCCGGGGAGGCCTGGCCTTGCCGGTCAGTAGTACTCCCCAGCCCCGGACTGCTCCAAGCTTTCAACAGGATGAACCTCATGATTCCTGAACGTGATACCTCACAGTCCCACTTGGGCTCGGACTTATATCAACTTCACTCGAGAGTATTGCGATGAACTGTTGGTAACCTTCGGCAGGAACACACTCAGTTCTGTCAGTCGTATGACATTCTCCTCTCCGGCCAGCATGTGAGACCAGAGAGTGTTGAACATGTCCAGAACGATGGGGGAAACCGTCCCTGGTGGTCTAGATAGGTATCAGCTTCCGGATCACTCGGTGTTGAATCAGTTCGGACACGTACTTACGGCATACAGACTCATGCCAGTATATCATGCGGAGCCGCAAAGAATCGATCTTCTGGATCGACACAATGCTGAGAGCCGGCCTTAGGGTTGGATGGTGGCCAGCAAACGTCCGAAATGGCAGAGATCCAGGCATTCCCTAGCAAATTCGAGCCTGAGGATATTGCCATGATCTGGCTGCTGTCTTGGGGAGATTCTCCACCAAATCGAGAATGTCGCCTTACGGGATCCCATAATGGAATCAGGACTCCCCAGCGCCATCAGGATTCCCCATTAGGCTTCCTATCGGAGAAAGCTTGGGGCGGGTCTGCCAACTGCCAGAAGCCTTGACCAGGTCTCGAGGCCATTGACAGGAGGCTTGACAGGAGACATTCAATGGCGAGAAAGGTGCTTTGGCCATCGCCTGCAGTGTGTTTCAATGGCCAATTGGCATTGGCACCTGGACACGAAGCTATGGCCCTGTGGATTGGCCAATCAGGCAATCTCATTAGGCGGCTTCATTCAGTGGTCTTAGGCATAGGCAGTACATGGCCAATGCAGTCCTCTCGTGAGCGAAGGTCTGGAGTCGAGAGATCTTGTCACCTGTAACCCATATAGGCTACTCTCACTCAGTCCTTGGCTGCGGACCATATTCCCAACCTACACCTCTGCTTGAGACATCTGGATTCGATCTTCGAACTGATCTCGACCCTTTTGCCTTCGTCTATTGATCACCTTTCTCGGTTCTCATCTTGCCGCCTTCTTCAAAACCACAAGCTCCCCAGGCTGCTGCATTTCTGCCTACAGCACATACATTTTCTCTGACCACCACCCTCCCTCTCGAGCCCCCCCCAAGACCCGAGAGTCCTCCTATAAGCACCGCTCTTCTCTTGCTGCTTGGACTTGCGCAATTTACTGCCTTCGACCACACAGCTTCTTTCCCAAGCACGACTCGTCAGCTTCCACAATCTACTACTTCTACGGCGCTGCTTGCCTCTGAGCTACAACCTGCTGCCCGCCTCTATCTACACAGCCTTTCGCCTCTCCAGTGGCACATCTTCCTCTTTTCCCTTTCCATCTCATTGGCTTCGCGCCTCAGCAGCAACACTCGCTGAATCCTTGCAACAGCCTATTGCCGGTTTCTGGTAGGCCACGTCCCTTTTCTGCCCTGTGTTCCAAATCGAGCACCCAATTGCATAATACTGTCACTGTCGTCTCTTCCGCACCAACACACAGAGTGTATAGCTGCTAACCTGTCTCAGTACACGATGCCGAGCACGTCGATCCAGGCTCTTCCCAACGGCATGGATGCTGCTACCGTCCAGCTTGCCTCCTTAACAGAGTGTTCCGTACCGAAAGCACTGTCTACGGATAGGCTCATCTGGGGACCCAGAACCCTCACTCGAGCCGACTTGACTCTCGACGGCACTTACACGGTGCCAGGAAGCGGGCGCCCATTGCCGTCGTACGTGGTTCCTCCCCAATACATCGTTGCCGGCCTTTCCGATCCAGCCATTCGATCCATTTCCGGTCTGGCTGGGTCTTGTGACTTCGTCACTGCCGATCACATTACCACCCTCGTCCATAAGCCGTCTGTCGACCACACCACCATCCAGTCCCCCGAAGCTGGCTTTGGTACGCCTGATTGTCGCTCGGCAGCGTCAGGCCGCTTACATCGTGCCTTATGGGCTACTGCACCCGAATTCACTCCATCAAGCTCGGGAGCTGGTGGCTCGATCGTAGGAAGACGAAATGCGCAGCGAAACCTGAGCAGCCCGTGGCGTGCAGTTACCATGGGGTCTGTAGCCCCCGTAACCACTGCGGATTCCAACAATGCAAACCAGCATTCATTCGACCAGCAGCATGGTCTTCATGTCACGCGTACCGGATACACCATTGGTAACAACGGCACATTTACCCCAGAGCCACGTCGAGTATTGTCTGCCCCTCAGGCAGGAGCAACAGGAGAAAACTCGAATTATCGAGGAGACCCAACTATTGCCAACAACATGAGTGCAAATATACCCAACGCAGAAAACTGTTCTACCTTCTGGGTAAACCTACCACCCATCTGCACATACCAAATGCTCCTTGGCTCTATCAAAGGAGTTGGGAAGGTATCTCATAGTAGCATCACCCGTCCGAGCGGTAAACATCTCACCTCGTCCGCGAAGATCGAATTTTTCGATCGCGCATCTGTCGACCGGCTCTTTGAACAATGGACGCTGGGCCAAATTTCCGTCGGAACTTACAAGCCGATGATTGTTCTGAACCGCATAAGAGTTGCGGCGAAGCCCAGCAATATCACTCGGGTCCTGAAGTTGAGCGGACATCCAGCGATTACCAACGAGGCTTACCTCACAAGTCTCTTTGTGAGAAACCATCTTCGATTCGACCTGGAAGAGGTCTTGGTCATGCCCCAGGTCGGAAACACCGCAACGGTAGAGCTACGCTTCGCCAGCTGCCGAGCGCAGGCTTGTCGTGCTCGTCGCATCATCGAAGGCTCACACCCGCAGCTGAATGTGGCGTACGCGCCGGATCCCTGCGCTTAGGCGTCGGTTTCCAGCCATCTCCAGGGCGAAGCTGGGGTTACAGTCTTTTAGTCTCCGGCCAACGATAGATCGACTTAGTTGACCTTCTCAACTGGGTGTGATACGCCGATGTCTAGGCTGTTCGTTGCCCGAGTCTTCGGCTCTTTGATAACCGCACGGAACCTACTACCTCCCAGTCTCCGGTCGACGTTAGATCGACTTGATCACCCTTCTCTACTAGGTGTGACGCGCCGACGCCTAGGCTGTTGGTTGCCCGAGTCTCCGGCTTTCTGGCAATCGCCCAGGACACACAGCCTTTTAGTCTCCGGCGAACGATAGATCGACCTAGTCAACCTTCTGAACCGGGTGTGATACACTGATACCTAGCCTGTTCGTTGCCTGAGTCTCCGGCTCTCTGGCAACCGCATTGAATAAGGTTTCGTACATAGTGATACGGTATTTAGTTAATACACGCGCCTGATTTCCACTCCCCGTTTCCTTGCTTTCCTGTTCTTCATCCATCACCTCTGAAACAGTCACTACCCTCATGCGATAGTAACACTCTGTCGCCAGCCGCCTCGAGATTCTCCAGCTTTGGTGCTCACTATCTGCCGTTCTTTTATGTTCCTTTTCTCATCATTCATTCATTGAGAATCAACATTTCACTTCCTAGACGATCTTCGTGAGGTGAATGCTTCCACTACCCTAGAGCGCTACTAATGACTGCTGCAGTTCTGCTTGCATAGTCAGTACTCATCGCCGCAACCATGACAGACGTATTCGGTGCGATCGACATCGCAAGCCGACTTGTGACTCATTGCTGCCGGTATGTTGGCACTATGATGGCAGCGCCGGAAATGATACGCAGCATCAAGGATCAAGTCATCGTTTTCCGGTCAGATCTTGAAACCATACAGTATTTCATCGAGGAACACACTCGGGATGCAACTTCTTCTCGTGCCGGACGTGCATTCGATGGTATTGTGGCCAAGGCTGGTTCTCTGATGGAGGAGATTCTCAAGGAACTAAATGCCGGGGCGGATGAAGATGAATCCAGAGCATCTTCAACTGCTGGCTTTCGTCAGAAGTTTGCCCGACTCAAGATCGACGATGCGAAGTGGCCCCTCAAGGAACGCAAGATCACTAAGCTACTGAACGAGCTGAACACTCTGAGATCCTCCATATCTTCCACGCTCAGCACTACCCAGATGTGAGTCCGGCATCCTCCTTGCCTTCTTTAATGTAGTGCTAAGTATCGCTAGGTCACTCGTCGCCGATACCAATAAGGGCGTCGGGCAGATTCGCCAGGATTTTGACGGCGAGTATACCCGGTCGTGACGACAACACGATGCTAACCAGAAGCAGAACAGAAAAGACGAGACATGGTCAGATGGCTCTTCTCCTCCGACACCGAACTCCGTAACATGCATGCCGACAAGAGAACCCTACGAGAACCGGACACTTGTGTGTGGATGATACGCGATGAAGCCTGGAACCAATGGCTCAATGCGAAGAACAACTTCGGTGAACCCGGCCGGTTCATTTGGATCCACGGTATTCCCGGCGCTGGCAAAACGGTCCTTGCATCACATCTTATTGAGCAAACCGCCGCTCATTGTTCGAGCAAAGGCTATGCCTATTACTACTGCCTTGGGACCAGAAACAAGGACGAGACGGCTTCGTTCCTTGGCTACGCTATCCAACAGCTATGCAGGCAGCACAGTTACCACGTTCCCAGCAAGCTGGTCGAAGGATATGAAGCCAACGCTACCCTTTCAATCGGGGATCTTCTAGATTGTCTTGATGAACTCTCTCAACTCTTTCCCCGGGTCTACCTGATTGTTGACGCCGTGGATGAAAGTCGCCCTCGAGCTCATCTCCTCGAGATCCTGATCGCGATCGGCACAAGCGATCGTTTCAAGAACATCTCCTTACTCTTCACCAGCCGCAGTGAGGAAGATATCCGGGCAACTGTTCGCAGGATCGACAGCCACTGTACCACGAAGGCAATTGACAACCAAACCGTCCAGGAGGACATCGAGCGCTATGTCAAGGGGGAGATGGAAAGACATGGCTATTGGTATAGGTGGAGCGAAGATCGCGAGTTCGCGGAAGAAGTGAGGCGACGGATTAGCCAACAAGCTAAGGGGATGTGAGTGCTCCATAACGCCTCAGGTATATGACCTTTGTCGATGGTGGCTAACTGATGCATTCAGGTTTCGCTGGGCTTCTTGCCAACTGGACGTTCTCAAACGTCTACGAGACCCCCAGAGCGTCCGCGATGCCCTCCGCAGCCTACCCGAAGACATCTTTGCGACCTACGAGCGTATCCTCACTGACATCGAGGAAGACGACCGCGAGGTTGCCCGAACCGCCTTAGCATTGCTTTGCAGCTGTACTGCAGAAATCCCCACAGCGAAGGTCCTCGTGAGGGCGTGCCTATACAACGTCCCTTACTGCAACATCGGCAGGTACAAAGTCGACACGCTCAACGAGATCTGTGGTTGCTTGATCACCAAGTCCAAACTCCGCGTCGTTCCCCATTCGTTGTTCCACCGGAATGACAGCGAAGACGACCATCATCGCATGAGCCTCGCACACTATACAGTCAAGGAATATCTGTTCTTCCCGGGCACAGCCAACGCTCAGGCCAAGTTCTTCGCCCTGTCTGACGACGTGACACGTACGATCGATCTGACTGTTGTCTACAATGGCCTTCGTCACGTTGGTGCCCGTCCAGGGGATCAAGTCAGCCAATACGAAGAGTACTGTCTTCTACAGACCGAAAAGGCCTTGACGTCCCGTCGCATGGATATTCTCCGTCACAAAGATCTACAGAACACGGTTCTGGAGTCTCTAGCACCTGACTTCCCTCACTTCGTCTGCCTCCGGAATTTCATGAGAGGAAAGGGCCAGAAAGTCAAGCAAGTTGCGGGTCTGATACAGAAGTATCTACCCGTATGGCGCAGGCTGGCCGACTGGGAGTACCTACCTCGTGCAAAGCACACCGGCACTCTTGCCAACCTTCTTCTCCTGGATTGGTGTGACCTAGCCAAGGAGTTCATGGAGACGACCGTCAAAGATCTGCCTCGTCACGAGAAGCACCAGATGTGGACGGACGACTTCAAGCTGTGGGAAGCTCGCCAACACGAAACCCTGCTGTCCCTGTGCGTACGCTTGCGCTCGCTGGACTTCCTCCGCCTCTTCGTCCTCAACGGAGCCACCTTCGACCGGGAGAGCGAGATCCTGTACACGGCCATCCACGCCTTCTACGACAGCAAGGATCCCTATTTCCTGGAGGCGGCCGAGGTGACCAACACGGTACTCGACGAGCTGCTGGGGGCGTGTGCGAACCCCAACCCCCGAGTCCACAACACGCGACCGCCGCCTCCCGAGTCCGGCAAGGCCGGTGCCAGCCACTTCGCCTTCACGCCCCTGCAACTGGCCGTGCGGGTTCTGGAGCCGGCCATCGTCGAGACGCTGCTCAAGGAGTGGGCCGACGCCAACGGCCGCGGCACCCGTCGCGGCGTCGTGCCCAACGCCTACCTCGGAAGTAACGAGGAAGCCCGGAAAGCGCTGCTCCGGCTCGGCGAGAGGACGCCCCTGGAGATCTGCACGGATCGAGGGAGAGTCCCGCCCTGGGAGACCAGTCGCACGCTGGACGTCGAGAAGAGGGCCCAGGCTATCGAGCAGTTGCTGAGGAACCACGGCGCGAGAGAGAATACGCCCATGGTCATCGACTTGCTGGATGAGTAGCCGTCGTGTGCTGCAAGAGCCCGGGTATCTGCTCCGGAGTCTTCTGGATTCGCTCCTATGGGTACCTGCTGGATGTTGGGTGCTGAATACGACGTGGCCCAGTCATCGGACTGCCGAAAGGCTAGGTCCTCCGGCGGTGGTCGACGTTTGCTGCTTCTATTGCCCTTGCGCCAATCACGAGGAACAGCTAGTAGGTTTGCTCGTCCTTCTACCACGGGGAGCTAGCGAGGTCCTGCGGCGTCTTTCCCTTTGACTGGTTTCATTTCCTACCTAGATAGTCAGAGTACCAAATGAGACCACTGTCAACCAACGCTGCTTGTGTCAGATGTGACATGATTGTGCTTTGACGACGCTTGCGCTTTTTTGCTCTGGGTAAGACAAACGTTCGTGCCTTAGTGTCAGCATATTAAACCCTTACAGTGAAGCTTTAAGGCGATCTTCAGACGATAAGGGGGACGATCAGTGGGATAACCGAACTTTGAAAGGATGATTATAGGGCCTGCAATGACAGAAGGGTCGATTTTCCAGTGTTTACTCCGCAGCAAATTGCTTGATCGTCTGCCTACCATGCCTTCTTGATTCATCGCTTTCTCTCCACCAGCGCATCCATCCTGGACCCCCTCTGCGACGAAGGACCTGGGTCCCATCTTACACCAGACTCCCCTGTCAACCTGGGAAAGGCACCGAGTCGAGAACAAGAGGAACGACGCCTGCAGTCGCTGACATGGCCACCGGGCCGCTGCGGGCCATCGTCCGGAGCTCGGAGCGGAGACACCGAGCGCAGCAGTAATCATCAATAACTCGTCGAACATCCTTATCTAAACTGCAGGTCAGCACAGCGATGGAAACCCAGCAAGATACCAGCCCATGGAGCGTGCACACAAGGGGGCAAAGATGGCAATGGAGGATCGAGACGGCGCCACGGAGATACTGGGGGAGCGCAACACCGAGAAATCTGCTCAGTGTTTAGACCAGCAGCGAGAAAAGGATCAGTGTTACTCATCCCACCAGACTGGACATCGCACTGGGCAGTATCCCAGGTCTTCCAGCAATGAGGCGAGGCGAACCGACGACACAGCGAGCGCATCGGTGAAGATCGTTCAATAGGAAGCAGGGCATACATATACTTATTGATGGTATAACTCCTTTTTCGGGCCTCGTGGCCCTGAATCTGCTGCGGAAGTGAGCCAAACAGCAAGCGACAAGCCTCCTGTGACTACGCCCTAGTGGCTGACCCCTGGTATCGCGTGCCCCTAGGAGCAACGACTCGAGACTCGACGTGAGCTCTCGTAGATTTCGGAACCGATAGTAGAACGGATGAGCGATCCGGCATCGAGTATCCCCGGACGCGACACCTCGCCAAGTGTCGAGGATTCATCCGTGGCCCTTGAAACCCCGACCGACAGCAAATGTGCATCGAAACCCCGGATTGATTGCTCTTGATTACACACGATGACCCTGCTGGACTTACCGCGATCCGGGGCGCGCATGGGTGGGCGATCACAGGTCCCGCAGCTAGTTAGTGGCTTTGGGGGCCTCTGACCGTCCCCCCTATTCACGCACCCCTGTCAATTGACCAGGGCAATTGACCGGGGCAATTCACCACCCACATTCTCTGCCAAAACGAAACCGCGAACATGAAACGGCAACCGTGGGAAAACATACACGTGGGCGCACTAGAAGCATATGCTCATGACGAGAGGAGAACGCTTTCCCTCCATTCTCTCGTCAGTCACGACAGGCGTACCTTGTAAGAAGGAGAGCCAGCTAACAGATGGTCGTCAGCTGATTGAGACAAGTAGCTCTAAATTGCCCGCTCGGGAACGCGAGGTTCATGACTGCGCCTGCTGCTGGGAGGTAACTCGATATCGATGGAAGAGTGCGATTGAGGAGTCAAGATCCCAAGGCGTGGGGCGTCACGTTCCGGGCTGGTGCCACCACCAACACGTCGAGACGGCGAGTAAGCGGGTGAAAAGTAGCGGTCGGAACACACGCCTTGGTCTTCGGTGGTGAAGAGAGCGATCCGACGAAGCGCGCGCGATGAGCCAGAATGGCAAGCGACGGTGTAACAGCCTAGGGAACCTCATGCGTAGGATGCGTTCGTCTGACAGTGCGTATGATGGCGATTCTCTTATGTAGGTACATAAGACTCAAGGCAAGGACGTACTTCGGTATCGTGATGAGATGGAATGCAGGTTGGTGAGTCCCAGAGTGTCTCTCGACCTCCATGGGTGGAAGATTCGAGTCCTCTCAGTAGGCCTTCCGTGCAGAAGACCCCAACACTATCTTTGGCTTGAAGTTTAGCGGTTTGATAGAGAAACCATATAAAAACCTCGCATCGAAAGACAATGGGGGGAGTTTGATGTTGGACGGTAGGGTCGCTGCCGGAAAAAAAATGGAGAAAAGGAAAAAAAAACCAAAAAACAACCGTGGTAAGCGAGTTCCTGGCTCCCGGCTGACATGGTATGTCCATGGTCCTTCGTACAAGTGAAAGTTCCCGCTTACCCAGGGATGCGAACCCTGCGCGTTGTGTCTTCTGGCGCTTGGACACAGAAACGCGTGCCGTATCTGCCTCCGCTACTAGAGCGGGCTGATGTCGGTTGTTGAGGAATCGGCGGCTTAGGTGGTCCTATATGCCCAAGGTGCCCCGCGCTGCCGGGTCAATCGTCGTCCCTGCTTGCATCCACTCTTCCTCTCTTCACTGGCCCAAGCTCTCTGGCATCCTACCTTATGACTGACGATGCTTCAACAGGTACGGTACCGCCATCACGGAGCCATATTATCGCCATCCATCACTAGGCCGACAGTAAACCAGGGGTTGGAACCTCGCGTGCAGCGTTTCGCGTATTGTCAGAAAAGGGACGGACCGAGGGCACGGGAGTGTGTAACGTATTCTCGGCAAGGAGGCCGGGGAGATGGTACAGCAGAGCCCCGAAGCACCTAATATAGCCCCATCAACTTCACGTGACACCCGTACACCTGATAGAGTCCCCCTTCCTTATAAGGCTTTGTCCCGAAGCCTCGCGACGCGTAACTCGTTGGCGACCTTTTATGCTCGGCGCTGTGTAGTTGTAGTGGTGGCTAGCTGCGGTAATCGTATGTGACTTTTTACACCGTGAATACGTGTATCAAGTGCCTTTGATTCGCAAAGCTTGCGGACGAACGTCAAGGTATGTATTATATACGTATGCGCGAGTAACTTTAGGGCAAAGACTTTAAAAAGAAGACGACGAAGTCTCGAGCGCCGTTACAGCGGTAAAGTGCGCTTAGCGTGCGTGTATTCTAATTGAAGGTCTGGTCTGTCAGAAAAGGGACGGCACAAGCTTTCTGCCCCCGAAGCTTGCTTGAACCTCCACTGTATATAAAGGCTCCTCCGCTCCATGATTTCGGCAGTTGGGTGAGCAGCTTCCTCGTCCACCGCCATCATCGACTGCCTTTGCACCCGAGCCAGCTATGAGACTCTTGCGATAACACACACCCTTGCTTCACATCAGTGACTTCTACGCAGAAACTCTCCGACAAGATGATCTACCGCTCGATCTACCTTGCCATAGCGTGTGCTCTGGCCGTCGTCGTCGCCGCCGTCCCGGCGGAACCACAGTCAGTCCACACGAGCTGCCAACAGAAGATTGTCCACAGAGATGGAAGAAACATTTATCTAGCGGCAGTATGCAAAGACGGATCCGGGAAAGACATACACTCGGTGCTGAATCTGGACCAGTAAGTACTTGTTCCGCACGTCATACCGGTCAGGGAAAAGGAGATAAGCGCTGACAGTTCACGGTGTAGCTGCCTCCATAACCTGGACGGCATACTGCTCGTCTCTACCCATGGCGGATTTGCCAGGACCTGCAAAACCCCGACTCTAAGCGACAAAAGGGGGTCTATCGAAGTCCAGTGCAAGAAGAATCATGGTCATAAATACATCGACAATGAAATACCGCTAAGTAAGCCAAATGTTTTGATACCTATATGACTCTTGGACTGATGGCGATACTACTCCCAGATAAGTTTGCCATGAATGATAACGGCATATTGAAATGCCTCGGCGGTTCAGGCTGCGATGTCAGTGCTCCGGACTGCACTGATAAGCCTGGTACCGTGGGCTCATAATCCGTTCACATGACCATGATGTGCTTTGAGCAATAATGGGCTTGGTTAGGGGGTCGGTCGATAATTTGGTGTTTTTTTGGTAAGAGACCCGTTGTCTGGGGTCAGGACCGTGGAGGCAATCGTCTATTTTCCTTATTGGTAGTAACTAGTTCAAGTCACTTCATCCAATACGTCTTCTTTCCTTGACGGTAAGTCGACGTCCCTGGGGTGAAGTAGCGTCAAGGTCAATCTTCATAATCCCACCTAGATATCGCTTCAGGGGAGTGAATTATGCCGCCTATGGTCGGCTCCCGGTATTCACCAGACTCCATTAGAAACGGGCAATGAGAACCAACATTGCACCGGTAAATACTCAGAATACCTCGACAAGTATTGAATGAGGTTACTCGATGAAACTGGACCCCTATAAAGCCCATAGGTCGGACTGCATCAGAGCCAAGCAGCACTCTCTTCAACCTCGCTGCACCCCATCCACCATCGTCCTGAGCTACCAACAACCACCATCCGCGCCATCGCCTCCTCTATCCTCATAACCCGATCCCCACCACGCATTCCCATCACCGCCGTAACACCACAATGGTCACCACCGCCCTCTTCCTCGCCACGAGCAGCCTCCTGGCCCTCGTAGCGGCAGCGCCGGCAGCCGGGCCGGGGTACCTAGCGGACTGCCGGGACATCGTGGTGCTGGGCAACGCGCAGGCCACGTACATCGAGGGGCGGTGCCGGGGGTTCGACGGCAAGGACGTGCACTCGATCCTGAACCTGAACCGGTAAGTACTTAAGCATAGCGTCATCCTTGCTTGCTCCCTTGCCCCGAGTACAGCGGCGGGACTAACACGCGCGCGCGCGCACGCACAAGCTGCATCGCCAACGACGGCGGCGTCCTCGAGGCCCGCAGCGACGGCGACTTCACCGGCAGCTGCCGCGACGGCGCGTACGACTTCGGCGACGGCGGCAGCACCGAGCTGCAGTTCACCTGCACGGTGGGCGACGGGTCGGCGCCGCCCAAGACGTCGAGCGTGCACCTGGGTAAGTAAGCAGTCTCTCTCCCCCTCTTTTCATTTGTTTTTCTCTCGGTGACACCCCGAGGTTATGCTGACGTGCGCGGCGCGTAGGCGACTTCGTCAGCAACCAGAACGGCCTGCTCTCGTGCTTCCACCACGACGCCTGCCCCGTCGAGAGCGCCGAGTGCACCGACAAGCCGGCCGGCGTCAAGGCCGTGCTCCCGCAGAAGAAGAAGCAGCAGCGTTGACGGACTCGGCTGGATTGGGCGTTGCGGCGTTTTAGTGGTGGCTTCTATCTCTGAATGATAGGAAAGCCCCGGAAGAAAAGATACCAACGTTTCCTGTGGTCCGAAGCATCATGAGTGAACGAGGGGAACTTCGCTGGCTGTGCCCAAGGGCATTGGCTGACGCGTTTCTCAACCATGAACGCAATTGAGCCTCGTCCATGCCCAGGTAGATGTAATACGTTCGAGGGATGGATTCTCCGGCTTCGTCTCGCATATTGTGGATAACGTACTTAAGTACTTAACGCAGCGCCATTCGCGTACCTAGAGACCGAATCAATATTTGTCTGCCTGCAATCGAGGAGTAAAGACATCCAATGAATCAGTCAAAGGATCAGGCAGCTCGATATCGTGAACTGGCGACAGAGCGTGCGCTTTGTCTTGAGAGTCCGCGACGTCTGTCGGAGGCGCAAGGCATGCGCGTGACGTAAACTCGACGCACTCGAGACTGAGGCGTAAGTGATCATGTATCGACAATAATCCAGAACAGCGTAGCTAAGGTACGTACCAAATACATAGCGTGGGAGTGGGAGTCCTCTTCGGGACATTATTTGTTGATTAAGTGTATCATGATCGTTTCTGACCCATTTCTTCCATACCTATGTCGTCCCAGTCTTCGCCCCATTCGTTGATCTTCCCACCTAGCCAAATTCCGCCAGCTGTCACCACGCTTGCTAACAAGAACCACCCTTCGAACCATCTGTCCACGAAGCCCGGTTCCAGTGCGCTTTCGAGCGCATCGCCGACGGCGCTTCCAACTTCCTTCGGGAGGTTGCTTCGTAGCAAGAGTGCTGCCGAGATCACGTAAATAGCACTGATCTGCCCAATCAGCAAAGCTAGATTGGCCTGTGCCTGGTACAGAAGCCCTGGCGTCCATTTGGCAAAGATGTGGAAAGTTTGCAATGCGCTGTTGGCACTTGCCGCCAAGATGACGCCAGACAACAGAAAGGAGATCTGTCTGGCCCAGGCGATTTGGTCAAGTTTTGGATCCCAATGCTTGGCAAGCAATCCAAGAAAACGGTTGATCGGATCCGAGGATGAAAAAGAGGCTGCTGGATAGTATAAGCGTCGCAGTGTTGCCAGGGTGGTCGCTATGATGCGGTAGACACAGTATAGGCTGAATGCGTAGGTTGGGACCAGCAGGAACTTGCCCGCGGTAGTTGCTGCACGCGCTGAGGTCGCGCGTCGTGAGCGAAGAGCCGATAGAGACGAAGCCAAGTTGGCTTCCATAGCTTCCAACCCGGATATTTCCATACGTAGGCTGCGAATCTCGGCCTCGTCACCACCACCCCGTATCGATCCGATGACTTTGCTGACGAGAAAGCCTGATTTGCTTGTAGATGAACTTTCAGCCACCTTGCGCTGTAGAGCCTGGAGTTGGTGACGTTTCGTGATGAGCATTTCATTGGCCGCGTCGAGACCTGCTTGTTTGCGAGCGATGTCCGCTTCAGTGACCGGACGGCGTGAGGCTCTGCTTCCGAAAGTATGCCACGGCGAGGAGACGGATGCGAAGCCGGAGAGAAGGGCCATGAGGGAGATGCCAATAACACCGATTCGCTCAAGGCACGCCCGGGCCAGCTTGTTAGAGCGCGGCTCGGTGTTAATAGTCAACATCTTTGAACTACTATGCGCAATCTCGGCACCAACTGGTACCAGGTTACCCAGAGACCAGAACAAGAATAACCAAACAGCGAAGATGGTGAATTGTAGGATCCAAGCAGCTCGTGGTAGGCGTCCTGTAGAAGTCCTCTGGAACGACCAGCCGGAGCTGGCGAGCAGCGACTGCAGTTCGAGAAAGGGTATCAAGATGACAAGAAGGAAGAGCAGCGTAGGTACAGTGATCCGTAAAGCTGTCTCTCGAGCATACGGGCTGACCAGGTTGGAGACCTCGCATAGAATCAACTCGGCTAACACAGCAGCCAGACCGACGGTAGTTGAGAAAGCACCGGCAGCGACCCTCCGCCTCAGGGACTTCGCCCCATGCTCAGCATGGACTTGCTGTAGGGATAGCGGAGCATCGGAGGGGAGGAAGTGGTCTTCGCCATCGCGTGAATTTTGGATACGGGCGAGCTGGGGGAACAGCTTTCGCGAGACCAGGATGGAGACGGCGACAAAAGTGAGGATGAAGGGGGATAACGATACGATGGTCGAGAAGGCCGAGGGCGTGGCCAGGCCAGGGGCCAGGCATAGGTCGTCGTCGTCGCAGTCTGAGCGCATTGGGGATGCGTGATGGTGGTCGGTACTGGGGATGGCGAATTCGGCGGTCTATTGCAGCACCTTCAGGTGTCGGTAGGAGAGACGGTCGGTGGACGTTGCGAGAGGCACATGGTGACCGGAACAAGTTGCGGCGTACTTGAAACCAGCTCGAGGTGGCCGCAGTTGGAGAGAAGGTGAAGATCAGTGCAGGTGAGGGTGAAGGCGAAGGTATAAGTTTCGACAGGCGCAGTTGCAGTGGCAGAGCGCGGGAGAATGATGACGACGGCCGCTAAAACAGCTGCAGGAACGTGCCGCAGACCAAGCTTCCACGCTAGCCCGTCCACTAAAAATCCTGGGCACGGTCCAGACCCAGATCTAGTAGAGATCTTCCCCAGTCAAGCCACAACTAGTCCATCGACGGGACCTCCATTGCGACGTGGCTTGGGAGACACACCGGTGGCTGGAGTCCGCTTCCGTCCCCCGGGCGTGCAAGGCGTGCCAGCACCGGCGGATGAGTGGCTGACGGCTGGCAGCAGCGAGGCAGAGCTCCGAAAAAAAGTTCAATGTTGCGCGCGCCCCAGACCCGAGCCGTGAATCGTGAACGACGAACCCGCCGCCATCCACTGCTGCACACTGCCCGAGCCACTCGGGACGCAACGCGGCAGTCTCATACAAGATGGCTGCTCCCAGCAGAGGCGGCAATGTCGCCGTTACCATGCTACGGAGTATGTTTTCTGGTCACCAGCTGCCCGCTGGGTATTCCCAGGATGCATGCTAACTGGGATCAGGACGGCCCAACGTATGCGCAAGCTGCAAAGGCTCGCCCTTCCGCTTCTATTCCGCCGAGGCTGAGGCAGCCATGAAGGCCGAGGCTCACCATCTCAAGCCGACCCAATTGCACCCCCATCCACCCATCACGGCATCACCCAAAGACGAGTACCGGATAAAGAGTGGCATGATCCTCTCGAGACCGCCTGTCCTCACACGTCCCATGACCCCCTTCGAAAACGCATTCTTCTTCTACCAGAAGCGCTTAAACGAGCGACTGGCCCTCGAATTCCGACACCGGTTCTTCTTCAAGAAAGACACAGCTCCCGATCTGGACTGGAAGATCAAGTTCAGAGAGCGAGGACGTCTCGTACCCAAGGAACTCGGACGGTACTACGCCAAGGGCCGTAACGCGTGGAACGATGAGTTGCTGGTCGGCAGTACGCTGAGTGACGAGAACCGCATGCGCGACATTCTGCTGAAGGACGCCGAGAGTCGCGTGACGGAAGATGGTGAGGTGGCTAAGCCCGACGAGATCGTGCCCGTCGAACGTCCCATGGACAGAGTCACCGAGGCGGATCGGACAAACAACATACGTCGACTAGACCGCAAGCTCGACAAGACGCTGTACCTGATCGTCAGGACCAGCGATGGAAGGTGGCAGTTCCCGACCGACGGCGTGCCGACGCATGAGCACTTGCATGATGTAAGTCAATGCTGGCCATTTCGTGTTCCTTAATGAACGCCGGACTAATCCGTCCGCTACAGACTGCGGCAAGAGCTCTCGCAGACTCGGCAGGAGTCAACATGAACACGTGGATGGTCGGTCGCGTGCCCGTCGCCCACCTGGTTCGCCACCCTGAATTCAACGAGGACACGTCGATGAAGCAGAAGGGCGAGAAGACCTTCTTCCTGAAGGGGAGAATCCTAGCCGGCCAAGCCGACCTTACCAACAACAAAATGGGCCTCGAAGATTTTAACTGGCTCACCAAGGACGAGCTCAAGCAGAAGCTCGACGAGAAGTACTTCCACGCCGTGCGGAATACGATGGCGGACCGATAAACGAATGTACGAAGATCTCTGGCAGGATAAGCCATTTGTAAAATACCATCAGCACCATTGTGTATAGACAATGTACCCTACTGTACTATGGCCAGTCGACCACTACGTCTAGGTGTGGCCGAAGACACGTTTAATTGACAGCTTGTCTTCACCTATCCCTTGCTTATGATGGGAAACGTGACCCGACGGCGAATTCGGTAAAGCAGACAGATGCATCAAGGCTCTTTGTCCCTACGTGGCGCGCAGCTCTATGGTTCTCTGGTTACTCTCACCGCCACCTAGGATACTGGCCCTCGAGGCGACCCCAACTCGGGGGAGGGGGGGTTGTGCCAAGGCTCAATGGAGTAGGCACTCGAGCGGGAAAGGAGATGTGTAGTGCGGCTGGTGGCAAACTCGACTGACGGGTTTTCCCCAAACTCATTCTTAATGCAGTATTGATCTCACGCGAGTAAAGACAGAAGCACAACCTCGGATGGTTCCAACCCAAGAACACTGTCATGGGCTCGTACCTGGTTTAGGTACTGTCAGACTAAAGACGGCAATGCCTCCGATGTTGTGTAAACTGTTCAGTATAGACCAAGCCCTATTTCGAAGCTGGGGAAACACGGCATAGCTAGTACTCAATCGCGATACGGTTGCATGGGGCTCATGTTCGAATGCTACTACAACGAGCTGTCGAATTCATGCAAGTGGTGACGAAACCCCGCGTTGCTTTCTGGTACCTCGCCACGGGCTATGGTAATAACAATGGTGGTATATGGTGGCATTGGTGCCGTGTGCCCGCAGAGCCTTCGAGAGTGCCTGACAGTCCACCATAAAACCGATCTTTTCCGGCTACGAGGCGTCGAATTAGAGGACATCGCCCCCTACTTTTTGTTTCGGTGAAGACATGCTTCCTGTCGATGCTCGGCTCCGCCGCAGGGAGCTGGCGAGTATAAAACCACGCATGCGTCTGGTGTTTGAAGAAGGTCAACACACCTGCCCCAGCTCCAACCCATAGCCGTCTGCTACGTGGCAGACAATCTCATATGCAGACCTCGATGAGGCGCTTGGCCTGCATGTTTTTGGATGGAGTAGCAACGCTGGTGCACGTTATGCAGGTCGACGTCGTGCACAATTTGCAGTGGCATACGCGTCCGCTTCAGCATGATTTCGGTGAGCTTTACCTTTGCTAAACTGAAACAGGGAAGTCCATGGACGATACTCTAGTGGCCCACATGAATAGAGTGCTGATGCGACTGTCGCGTGTTGAAAAAGCAAGCTAGGCCGATGCTGCTGCGTCGAGAAGATGTACAGATGGCCAAAACTCCTGCAGAAGTCCTACCATCCAGCCAGTTGACAAGCGGGAGAGCACTGGGCCTTGCTTTTGCTCGTGCTCACTGCCATGAAAGAGACACAGTAAGCCATCAGGAGCAATGGGCGGAGGTGACCTGGCACGATGATATTGGTCAGCAGAATATGCCGCAAGCAAGATTCCGAGTGCCAGGCTTTTGCTCTGGCCTCCCAGGAGCGGTTTGCCACAAGTTTCTTGGACTGACAGTCATGGTCAGCATCGGGTTCGTAAAGACTGGGTGAACCTACTTCTCAGCTCAGCCTTGCCTACCTCCGTCTTCATTGGCAGAATAGCAAAAGCACGGTGCATAGCCCCCCATAGCCTTTGGTGACAACGAGGCCCAGCTATTCACACGGCAGTGAGAATGTGTCAGGCACGAGCACGCTCGTGATGAGTGGTGTAGCCGCCACGTCAAGTAGCCGCCATTGCCAGAACCCGCAATCAGGGAGGAGTAGGACCATGGGCAGTATGCAAGATTTGTGAGACGTGACATTGGCGCGTCGAGGAAGCGAATGATCAGACTTGATTGGGGGCAGCTCGGCTGCATCTGCTTGAGTTACTGATCGAAGTTGCGGAGGCAGTGGTGGTGACAGTCTGGCTCTGCTACATTTCATCAATGTAACCATGCGACGATGTGAAAAACCAGTGACCCAACGATGAAGTCATACTTGAGAGCCCAGCGTGGGTGGAAAGTTGATGTCTTCGTCGTTGAGCGGTTAAGTTGCCGGACACGGGGGTAGCGTATGGAGTACCCTGAGCTTCTCAGCCTCAGCGGGGGAGTGAATGTACCCATGCCCCCATGCCCCCATGCCCCCATAGCCACACCATGGTACATCTTCACCACTTCACCCGGGATCCTGCCCTGGCCCACGCTCATGGCCGGCCCCTGAGGTCGTTTTGCAGCAGGAGAAGCTGCTCAGCCTCAGACCAGAGAAACATTCGCCCGGTCCGCTTCCACACGGTTTCCGACGCCTCGGAGATCCCGAGTTCCCAGCAGCCCGGGGCAGCCAAGCTACTCCGCTGGCGGGAGCTTCGAAGCTTCGAAGCTTCTGGTCGGCCAGAGCGGACCAACCGGTTGCGCGTGGAGAAGCTGTCAAATCAGCTTAGTGTAGGGCTGAATCTACAATGGAATCTGAGACGGTCTCAGACGGAGATGTGACATCGGGAACATGGACCACGACATTTCGATGCCTCGTGGTGACTAGAAACACAACAATCGCAGTCACGGGCAGAGTTCAGAGGTTCGTCGCTGCAAACAGCTTTTGCCAAGAATCGGCATAGTGTCCAGCTGAATGGGTTGCCTCTCGAAAATGCCTGGGGGAGGCAGGCAAGCAGGCTCTGACATGCCGGCTGCGGAAGACCATGCCTGTCTCTTTGGGGGCCGGCGTGACATCGTCTCAGCTGTCTGACCGGCGCCGACAAACACAGCAAAGCCACCACAGCACAGGTCACGCTCTAGAAATGCCGCTGCGGTGCGACAGACTGCTACGCCAGCATCCCACAAAGTCTGGAGGTAATCGGACCTCGACGTTGTTGAAAGTGGGATATGGGACGATGTTGGACCAGCCGGTTGAGGGAAAATGGGCATGTGGCATGTGGCCTGCCACCACTGGCGATGGCAAGGCGTTTTCGGTGTACCGACAGCAACGAACGACTGCCTTTCTTGGGAACGTGGTGTGCGGAATCGGTGTACAGTAGGTACCTTACGAAAGCAACACGAAAAGTCCTGGGCAAACAAAATAAAGTTCCAGAAGTGGTTCCTCGTTTGCGAACGTGACCCGGGGAGCATGATCAGGCCGGATCCTTTGACCTACCATGGAATGCTTGTCTGGCTGAAGTCACTCCCACCGGCTCGTTGCCTGATACCGGACTCGAAGGGAGCAACTGCAGGCAGAAAGAAAGATGGCCGTCTCGCTACGTGCAACTTATGTGTAATAAGGTACAAGAAGATGCTGCTGTAAGGTACCAGGTAGGTAGGAACAAGAGCAAGATTTGCAAGAGTCGAATCATGCACATAACAGACAAACCTGCTTACCCGAGCTTTGCACGCTCCTCATTGCAGGGGTTTTTCGCTCTTGGCGCCCCAAGTCTTTCCGCTAGGCATTCTTCTCTTCCTCCACCCCATTCCGTCCAGGTCCGTCCAGCCAGAATGGCGGACCGATACTCTCTGTACGGGTGCACGGCAGGCTCCCTTGGCAATACCTGGGCCCTCGGGGAATTCGTGGAGTGATCACCTAACCTACGCGCCGCGCCCGACGCCCAAGTGTCACCTCTCCTCCAAGGCAATCAATGGTACCACGGTGTTGTGTTGTGCAGCCGTTTCTGGTCGTGCGGCTCTGAAGTCCTGGTCTCCGTACCGGTCAACGGCCAGCGGCTGCGGAGAATGCGGCTGAGGCTGTGCTGCGCAACATCCCCAGCGAGCAAATCCGCGCGGTTGTGTCCCTGCAGAAGACCCGGAACGGTTCGCGGGCAGTGCAGTGCCCTCCTCCCCCGTCACCCCGCCAAATCACGAGCTGCAGCAAGCTCGAGGACGAGCTGGCACACTGCACGTCACCACCCGTATTGGCGTGTTGGTAGCCCCAGCCTGAGATCACAGCAGCGGACGCTCCCGGGAGCCTCCACGCGTGAGGAGCAGGTCAAGCCCAAGAGATCTATCTGTCTTAGATTGAGTCATACCAGAACGGACTATCAAGTCGGTAGCGGGCCCAAGCTGCCAAGCGGCCGGTCATTCTGCATTGCGATGCCTTGTCTCAGTTCGCGCCAAGTGGCCAGATTTTGGGTCAACAAGAACACATGGAATTTGTCCGATCATGAGTGTCAATGGGATTTCCAATTACCTGGAAGGCAACAACAGTAATGGCGGCGAACAGCTACCGCCCTACCGCCCTACCTCCCTACTACCCTACCAACGTTCCCAGGGTAGCGCGTGGCATTTTTGGCAATTTTTGGCATTCGGACCACCTTTCCCCCTCCTCGGTTTCAACTACATTCTCCAAGCTGGACTGAATGGTTGGCATGGCATCGACCTGACATTCAGCTGGGCTCCCTCACCTGAGAAACGCTGTACCACGCCGTTGACCCTGCCAACGCCCGCGCCAGAGGTGTCGACTACCTAGGTAGGTACCTACGTACATACATGGGATGATACTGTAAGCCGCAGCTTTCACCCCGGGTGCGGCGTGTACTCACCATACCACCTACCTACCACCCTCCCCACGCCGTCGTCCGTCCCCCTAACTCGGCCTAGGTTACTGCCTTCCTAGGTAGCTGCGCCCTGAGGCTGGGGCTTCCCATTGGCTTTGATTCAATGTACCCTGTCCTTCCCGGGTCTTTCTACTGTGGTACAGTAGGTAGGTAGACCAGACCTGCGTGCGTCGCTGCGGGAGAGGAATGGATGACTCGGCCGGCCCCTCCAAAGCAGTACCTAGTGGGCGCCCCTCCCAAAGTACCCTGGCAGGTTTGCTGCGCAAGCCAGGCATCCACCGATGTTGCGCAGGGATTGTCGGGAGGGTCATTGTTGATCGAGGTATTCTTGTACCAGTTGCGCTCAAAGGAAGATGCAAACTACCAAAAAGTCCTGGCTTCTGATATCAGTATTTAATAAGGCACCATCCCTCCATTCCTATCACCATCAGCTACCTGGTTCATTCCACACACAACTCCTATTCCAACACACTCGTGGGATCTATTCGAGATCTTGAACTCAGTCTAGCTTTCAAGTCTTCATTGCACTTGCACTCCCACCCCCAACACCTCCTGCTGGGAAACAGTCTCCCATTACACATCATCAACCACGCCAAAAGCAGCCGGTCTCAAACATCCCTTCTGGCCTTCCTCCTCCCTAACTCTGACCCTTTACGACATTCGCCGTGGCATCTCAACCGGCAGTTATCGTTAACAACACCGTCTACAATAAGAGACGCTCGCACATATCATCGGATACCAGGATTGGTCGGTATACCGAGTTGCGCACCGACAAGCTTCCTACGTCCCGACTCAGACCGCAGGTCATACAACCCAGTCTACCACGTCCTCGACGTACAAACACCTTGCCAACCGCCACGATGTGTACTTTTCACACATACACGAATGGGGGCTCGGATGGGCACGTATACAAGGAGCATACGGTCGAGCGATGCTCCAAAGCTCGCCACGGCCGAGTCTGCGAAAATATGCCCAGGTTCAGACATGACAACGAGTATCCGATGTACGCTGAGCCATCGAGCCCTTCTCGGCATCTGGAGCTCCCCCCAACACCACCTCGGTCGTCCCACTCCGGGTCTGGTTCCGATGGAGAGCACTTGCCAAGTCCAAGACGTCGTTCAGTCCACTACGCTGCCAGGCCCCATGTAATTGATATCGAATCCAGGCGTTCGCACGGCAATTCCAGAGATACTTTTTACATCGACAGCCCGTCTGGCTCGACCAGCCCTTTACGGCAGTACTCACACTCGCGGGGCTCGTCTTCAGGCTCAGCCGCTACCGATCTCTACGAGACCTATGAACCTCGGTACCGCGAACGCGTACCGCGAGACCAGGAGCGACCCACGACGACACAACCTACCATCACATTACAAGTGATTAACCAAGAGGCGCCGCACAAGAGGCACCACCGCCATGGATCGTCTAAAACCAGCTCGCAGGAGAGCAAAGAGGAAGAGCATGACAGAAAGCTACGTGAAAGAATCGCACGCGAAAACATGATCATCCACAACCGCCCTCCATTGGCGCCAATTCCGCCCATGACAACACGACAAAGGGCCAACTCGCACTACCGTCGTGGGTCTATCTCGATCGAAGCGAACCCTGTGCCATCTATGATGGAGAAGCTCCGGATCGACGAAGATGTTAAGCACGCCAAGGAAATGCGCCGGATGGCGCGCAGGGCTGAGAGGGACGCGGAACGTGAAGACGAAGAACAGAAGAACCGACTGAAGGAGCGGATGACCATACCCAAGCGGAGGGCTTCCGTGAGCATGGGAAGTGCTCGTTACCCTTGATTTGGCTGCTTTTTTACGAAATTTCTTTTGTCCAAAAACCTCCAGGGAAAAAAAAAAAAAACACATAAACGAGCAAGGGGAAAACTCGGCAATGTCGAACCAAAACAAAGACTCGGATTACTCGAATTTGGGATAGCGAGCGTTGGCGTTTGGAGGGGCTGGGTTGCTATTGCTAGCAGGATTGCCTTATAACCAACACCGTGTATTTAGATACCACTTGATTCAGCAATTGATGTTTCTTTGCTTTTTTACGCTGGCAGTCCTCGGACTCTCACTCTCTACTGCGGTGCCTATCCACACATGAGTAGTAACCAATGCCAATGCCCTCAATTCACCACGCTATCGTCCACCAGCTCAGCGAAGAAGCAGACAGACAGACAGACAGACAGACAGACAGACGACACGACACGGCCTCCGGATCACGCCAGCGCGCCAATGCGCACAACCGGCAGTTGCGAACATCGCAATGTGCGCATGTAACGCAATGAGGTCAACGGGCGTGCAGAGGACTTTCTGGTGGGAGCACAGCCCCTCCCCCTCCTTTTTTTTTTTTTTTTTTTTTTGGCTTTTCGGGGTCGCGGCACACACACACACACACACACACACACACACACACGGCCGCAGCCAGAGGGACATTTTCCTGCTGCTGCTCTCGTGCGACGTACATACTAAGTACATACCTGCAGTGAGCGAGCGACTAATGATGATGATGATGATGTTGCAGCCGGCGGCGGCGCAGGGACAAAAAAGAGAGCGTAGGACAATTCAACCCCGCCAGATGATAGATCGGCGGCGGCGCGGGTCTTGTGTGTGGTGTGGTCGCAATGTAGGTAAGTAAGTATACATGTATCAAGGGCCATCCCATCCATTGCCCACTCACGCACCCACCGCCACCCGCGCCCCGAGGAGGAGGGGCACCGCGATCTGCAACCGCTTTTCTGGGGTGGCTTGCAGATACATACATACATACATACATATTACATACATACATACCTTAGGTATCTACCCTGACGAGCCAGCCAGATAGGTAGGTAGGTAGGTAGGAGGTGCATAGAGAACTGCCCACTGCCCACTGCTGCCTACGGAGGGAGGACGCCTTGCTAGCTGCCTTGTCCGTGCTGCCCGCCGCCTGCTCATAGGTTCAACCGGCTGGCGGTACGCACTTACACGGACGCAGAGAGATCGAGTGGTCTTCTGGTACCTAGTAGCTGCTTGACGTGCAGCTACCCAGCTATCTTACCGTGGGGCGCGCACCACTCACTACCTACCTAAGTAGGTACCGGCAGCCGTATCGCGCAATGGGTGGGCAAGCGAGCCATGGAAATCGAGCAGTGGGTGATGAGACTGGACGCGATGGCGACGGGAAGAGCTATGACCTAGATACTTACCTCGTACTCTTCGGACGGGCGTCGTACCTAGGTAGCTAGAGCTTGGTGTTGCTGGCTCCGGGCCAGGAGAGAGCTAACTACCTACCTGGTATCAATTCGATCCCATCCATCCAAGCTTGCGCCACGTTGCAGCAGGTAACGACGATTGATCGGGTGCTTGCTGGTTGTGTTTCCTGGCGTCCGGAGATCACTGCGAGACAATGGATGGGTGGATGACCTCGAATGGCGGAGCAGCAGCTTCTTCGGGGCTTTTTTTCGCGTCGTTGTCGGGTCGTCGTCGTGGATTCGTTCACCTTACGTCTATTTTGCGGGGAGTTTAAGTGAGTGGGTGGTCCCGTCAGATCAGATGGGAACACACAAACCCACCACCACCTACACCACACTCCACACCACACCTACCAGATGGGATAGCTGCCTACTTCTCCCCTCCCTTGCGTTGCGTTGCGCGCCGCCGATAACCTACCTAACCCACGGCGACCCTGTGCTGACCTCTGACCTGACTGGCGCCGGTGAGGCAGTCCTACGGACGGGGTTTTCGATCGCGGAGGACGGGCGCGGTCGCGCAAGGTCGAACAGACGCATCATCATCAACCATCGGTTCTCGTTCCTCTCCGCGTTCCCGTAAGACGTCATTGGCAGTGGTGATCAATCGATCATCCCATCTCTGCGTCGCCGACGCCGGGAGGCAGACACACAGGCAGACAGACAGACAGATATCTGTTCGCCCGGGTGGCGAGAACGTCTAGACCGGCGCGGGCACGCATGACAGCTGCGATCCACTCCCTCTTTTTTTTTTTTCTTCTCTCTCCTCCGTCTGTCAATCTGTCTACCTAGGTATGCTACCGCGTCCGCGTCGCGCGCAGCGTTTTTACACTTCTCTTTTTCTCCCTCCCTCGTCCATCTGCGTCCGCGCCGCGCGCCTGCGGCACGCACGCTGCGCTTTCCAGACTCGGCTTCCCGGCCGGCTACCTACCTGCCTGCCTGCCTGCCTGCCTGCCCGTCTTGCCAAGCTTCTGATGATGACTTGCCTTTGCCCCCTCCCCCTGTCTGTCGGTGCTACCAGGTAGGTAGGTACTGTGTCCGTTTGCACAAGCAGCAGCAGAGCGACCGATGGATGGATGGATGGATGAATGACCTTGGAACAAAGGCCCTTTTTTCTTTCTGTCGAGGGGCGCGCGCCGCGAGCAAACACGTACCGTATCTTGTCGTAAGGAGGAAGTGCAGGGGGGAGGCGATGCAAACGGTCGGACGGACTGACTGACTGACTGGCAGGCCTTCTGACAGCTCACCCGCCGTAAATGTGCTCGATGAAGCAAGCAAGCAAGCAGCCACTGCAGTGCACCTTGCGGGTTGTGCCGGTCCATTGACATACCTTATTCCCTACCTAACTACCTACCTACCTGACCTTACATCCACGCACAACATGAGGTAAGTAAAAGTAAGTAAGTAAGTAGGGAGCCGTCTTCCGGGCTCGGGTGCACGCAGCGAGAGAGCCGAGAGGCTTAAGCTCCTTTGATGCGTTGGCCCGCTGCTCGCAATGCCCCCCCCCCCCCCATTGTCCATGTCATCGCCGCCGCCGCACGTCGTGCGCCGCCATCGTTCCCGTCTTGGAGCCGCCTCGTGGTCTGCCTTCGGGTACGGGTCCCTGCCTGCTCCCGAGGGCCGGCCGCCACTAACTACCTAGGTACCTGGTATCCTCTCCCGTCTTCAGTCCCTAAGGTAGGTTTCTCTCTAGGTAGGTAGGCCTCGGTATGCAATATGCGGATGCGTGGATGCGAATAGGCAGGATGCGCCGAGATGGGGACATGGATGTCGCGCGCAGTGGGGAATGAAATGCATGCATGCGGCTCGCGAGCGAGACACGCAGCCAGGCAGTCAGTCAGCGGAGTGGGTTGAGTCATCGTCGGCCCGGGACACAGCGAATTTGGGCTTTTGGGAATGTCGGCATGCCGCAAGGGGGGCGTCCAGTGTAAGTAAGTGGGTGGATGCGCCCAGCGATCAATTCGTCCCTTGACAAGTCATCCGGCGGGACGCTGGGGGATCAGGGTGACTTGACTACCTTGCCTAGGCTCATCAGGCAACTAATAACTTCGGTGTCGATATGCCGGGTTGTGGAGGCATCGGCAGCATACGGGAAGGCATCGACGGCTTCAACGGTCTCGAACGCGGCCTTCACGGAAGGAAGCCTGGGTCCACGGACCAGACTGACTGGGCACGGGCGGGTCTAAGTATCTATGGATGGGCAAGGCGATCGATCTGTCGGAGGCAGGCACGTTCACACCGAGGAGCATCTGCTGCTTTGCAATGTGGCCCACAGTGTGGCACAACCTACTCCCGGGCCTTGATCGAGTGTCATCCTCAATGGAGTTTGCAGGATCCGGCTATCCCCAAGCTGCCTTCTGTGGGCGAGGGGAGTTGTGGGCGTATTGGCCGATGGTTCGCATCGCGGCAGAGACCCACGCTCCTGGCCGCCGTGTTCATCGAGTGGCCGACCGTCTCGGCAGCTTCCTCCCCCAGGTGCGCGCGGCCTGCTTGTCACCAGTGGCTCATGGCTGAGGTTACGATGTGAAGCGGGATGAACATGCACGAGTGGTGTGTAGGTACCTAGGTAGATAGATAGGATGAAAGTGGGTGAGACGACGCACCCTTCAGCTGCTCAGAGATGGCCTTGCCAACGTCAGGCTTGAGGGCCTTGGGATGAGCGCGCCGAACACGTTGCCCGTTGCGTTGATTATGTTGTTAGCCTTCACATACTGCTTTCTTGGACATGTACCGGAGTCAAGGTGAGATGGCGGCGGTAGTAACTTTCGTGCTCTCGATTCCCTAGACGTTGACCATTGCTCGAACGAGCTTTCTAACTAAGTTTTCGTCTGGCGTCTTGCTATGAGCGTCGTAAGGGCTCGTGAGTCCATTGCTGTGATGCTGGAATTGCGAGCTCCGATGTGCACGAAGGCTTTTTACACGCAAGAGGCCCAGCGGCACGCAGTGAGATGTGGTGAACGCCGTAGCCGCTTCTAAGGCAAGAAGCCCAGCAGAGCTGAATGGGCTAGTTCCTTCCAACGAAAGCCGCGGCCCGTGGTGCGAGTTGACTAGTCCGCGGCATGCGCAAGTTGTTGGTACGGGACAATGATCACAGGGAATGGCCAGATAACAGCGCTATATACTTAAGTACCAGGAAATATGTATATACAAAACATGTACTGAGACGTGTAGTAGGGAGAATGAGGTCTATTAGAGCATGTAAACCATGCGCTTACAGGGCGACGTGAGCTGCCAGGTAATCTTGCTACCACCTTCATATTTATACTCCTCATGTAGGATACCCGTGTTTACGTAGTCAGGGTCAAGCAATGCTTCCAGGCCAAACTACCTTAGATGTCAGAGGGCTCAGAGACCCTCCAGATCATCTTCTCACCGCTTGCACCTTTGCGCATGACGTCCAACGCCTTCGTCGCGCGTTCCAGCAGCGTGTCGCCTTCGACGACTGTATAGCGGCGTGGCCTGATGACTCCGCTGGCGAGCAGTTGGGGCATGATCTCTAGCTGCAGTTTCTTCCGGAACAAGTCATTCTGCAAGCGAATCAGCAAGCGACGCGCTCTCATCCCGGCGCTTGGGACTCAACTTCCAGTAGAAGCGCGTGCGCACGCCACGGACGGTGACTTCGCGGTCCCAATTCGCATAAGCATCAGCATCCATAGAGTAGTAGAACACAGGCGCCTCGTCATTGGTCGGGTGCCTCACTATGACCGGTAGCATCACGGCCACCACGCTCCTGTACATGGCAATACACGATAACGGGCCCAGCGTGCTGTATTGCGATCCGATGCAATCCACCATCAGGAGGTAGGGTGGACCTGGCGGATCGGCACCCGCCCGCATGAGGTCTTCAATGACCGTCCGGCTCCTGTAGTCATAGCACTGGGCCGCACCGAGCTCCTCGAGACAGGCATAATGCTTAGGCGACGCGGTGACGATGATGTTGTCGTACCCGTAGAATCGCAGGACCTGGATCAGTAGCTTTCCCACCGACGACGCGGCGCCCCAAATCAAGATGTGATCATGGGCCCTGGGAGGGTGGTAATCTGCCGGCTTGGGCCACGGCGTCGGCAGCTAAAAGTCTGCCCACAGCGTGTTGAAGGCAGTGACGAAGTTCTCAGGTATCGTGACGACTTCTTCGAGCTTGAAGCCCTCCGGAACCTAGGGGAAGGTTAGCCATGATCTTGAGAGAGTATTGTCGCTTGGAGGGCGTGGTAAACCGACCTTGCCAAAGACCCATGTTCAATGAGACGTGTCTTTCCAGCCGTTACGCGGCAGTATGACGGCCACGGATACCGTAGTCTCGGATGACAAATGACGAGCAGTGCAGCGCCGAATCGTGCGTCCAGCCGTGTGTCTTGATCAACGGACTTTGAAAGCTAAGGGGATGCGTCGGATTGCTTCAATTCGACGAGACCTTGGTCCTGATTCGACAAGTCCCAACCATAGTGGCTGTGCTTGGCAATTTGGAATGATCCCGCCAGAAAGGGTCTTGGGGTTCGACGCCGGTGATGAGATGAGCGCTGATGTCGGAGTCCACGCTTCCGGATCGTACCACGATGCCAGGCCCCACAATACCGGCCGGGGGATCGTGAACTCATATAATTAAATGTGTCCCCTGCGATCAACTTCGTTCTGAAGCAATAAGTTCTCATCAAGTCTTGCAAAGGAAACGAGCGTGAAAATGAAGCCCAGCCAAACAAGACCCAAATATGAGTTCGGCGGACCGTGAGTTACCCTGCGCTCAACAGTGAACTGCACGTATTGAAGTCAGCCATACTAACCCACACATAGCCTCGGAGCAGCAGCCATCGTCTTCGGCCTGCCGGTGCTCTTACACGCCTTTGCCTTCCTCTGCAACGACATCTCGGGCTGTCCGGCGCCCGCGCTTCTCTCGCCGCGCACCCTGACGTGGGACGGGCTGAAGCCGCAGATAGGGTGGCCCGAAGGCGGGATCCGCGACCTCGGGAGCTGGCAGGTCACCGGCGTGGTCCTGGTCTACTACCTGGTCAGCTTGATCCTGTGGAGGGTCCTGCCCGCCCGGGAGGTGTACGGCACCAAGCTTCCGCAACACGGCAGGCCCTTGAAGTACCGCCTTAACGGTAAGCGCCGCCCTCGAGCACACACACTTGCGTGAGAGCAACAACATACTGATCCGACCCCGCGTCAGCGTTCTCGGCAAGCGTGCTCCAGCTCGCCGTCTGCGCCGCCGGCACGTATCTGCACGGCGCCGACTTCGTGGTCTGGACCTACATCACCGACAACTACGCGCAGCTGCTGACGGCGAACATCCTGATCAGCGTCGCGCTGTCCGTGTTCCTGTACGCCCGCAGCTTCGGCGTCGACACGCGCTACCCGAATGCGGACTTGCGGGAGCTGGCGGCGGGCGGACACACGGGCAACGTCGTGTACGACTTCTACATGGGGCGCGAGCTGAACCCGCGGGCGACGCTGCCGCTCTTCGGCGAGGTTGACCTGAAGACGTGGTGCGAGGTGCGGCCGGGGCTGACGGGATGGCTGCTCCTGGACCTGGCCTTCGTGGCGCAGCAGTACCGCCGCTACGGGTACGTGGCCGACAGCATCGCCTTCACCGCCGCCGTGCAGGCCTTCTACGTCCTCGACGGCCAGTACCACGAGGCCGGCATTCTGACCATGATCGACATCACCACCGACGGCTTCGGCTACATGCTGGCCTTCGGCGACCTGGCCTGGGTGCCCTTCCTGTACTCGACCCAGTGCCGCTACCTGGCCGCGTACCCGACGGCGCTGGGCTGGTCCGGCATCGCCGGCGTCGCCGCCCTCTGTGCCCTCGGCCTGTACATCTTCCGCGCCGCCAACACGCAGAAGAACCGCTTCCGCACCGAGCCCGCGCACCCGAACGTCGCCGGCTTGTCCTACATCCAAACCCGGCGCGGCACGCGTCTGCTCACCGCGGGCTGGTGGGGGCTCGCGCGCCACGTCAACTACTTCGGCGACTGGCTGCAGGCGGCGCCGTTCAGCCTGCCGACCGGGGTCGCGGGGTACGTCATCCTGTCGGAGGGCAGTACGGTGGCGGACGATGCGGGTGCCCGCGTGATGCGTGATGGGCGCGTGGTGGTGCAGGGTGAGGCCCGCGGCTGGGGAATCTTCTTCACTTACTTTTACGTCCTGTACTTTGCCGTCCTGCTCATACACCGCGAGCGCCGCGACGACGCCATGTGCGCCGAGAAGTATGGCGAAGACTGGAACCGGTATAAGAAGGCTGTCAAGTGGAGGATCTTGCCTTGTGTATACTAGCTAGCTCCTTCGAGATCTGAGCGGCTGTAGGCGGTGGTTGGCTCGGAGTGAAGCGGAGGATAACCTTGATGCTTGCTTGCCTTGACTCTTCGATTTGGCGGCCTCGTTTTACCCCTCGAATAGGGACCCAGTTGGGTCATTCGGTACTGCAATCCCAATGCCATTAGATACCCAGAGGAGGGTTCAAGATGTGGGGGATCTCGGTAGAATGAGTCTACCGAGTTGAACCGCCTTGCCCGCGTTCGAGTCCAATTGTTGGCCGCCTTCTTGAGGGCGTGATTGAGGTTCGACGTCTGTGTGCACCCAGCGTGCTTTCCCCCCAAGGGGACACTGTACGTAGCAGTTTTGGACTCCTCAGCGACATTGCGTGTTGTTCCTTTTATGGGCTCTAATTTAATTAGCCGGGGGTAACAAGACCTACAGTATCCGCATCGGGGAATGCGTAGAATCAAGTCTGGTCTTCTATATCTGGGGCCAATCCGGGGCAAGATTCACGGCTGCCAGTACCGTCTATGGAAACCTCAATGCCGGCTGTAAATACCCGATATCGTTGCGCGGGGACAGACTTCACAGAGTCCCGATCAAATGGCTCGCCTGACACGTTGCCTGGAAGCCTGGGCTCGGTAGGCCGCCGACGGTCGGGTCCGAAGCCGGGGTTACGGGCCCAAGTCCGACGACAACACGCCGGAGGGGCGGGGCCCGCAAGTGCACATCACACGGATCGCCGTGATAAAAGGGAAACGATCGGCCGGCGCGGAGATCAGCTTGTGGCGACGCAAAGAGTCAGCTGCGCATGTACGGAGTATTGGCGGACGGATTTGCAGGCGGAAATCAAACGTTCTCAATGGTGGTGTGGAAACCGATTAGTTGCAACGGATTCGGGCAGAGTGACATTGCGTGCACGTGGATGATGCGTTGCGATGCTCATCGATGCTGCATCTCTGGAGAGCGAAATACTGTAGCCACTAGAATTGTCACCCAAGCCATTGCTCAGGCTGCCAGGCTCGCACGTGGCTCAAAATGATCGAGAGACGGGAGCCCCAGTGCTTGCCAGTGGTATGGTGCGAAAAGTGTACCGCTTCCGTAATTCTGGGAATGAGACTCTGGGGTGTTCTCGATAATGCTAGGCGAGTCTTGTTGGTCAGCTACGCAGCGATAGATTGTCCACATTTTGCAATCCGCCTTCCCCAGGTTCCATCAGTCGCGAGTGGTGTGTTGCAGATCTTAAGTCGCTTCACGCTGACCATGCTCCGCTTTTTGGATCGCCGGTCGCTACATTTATTAGAGGCTTTCCAACATCAACGCCTCGCGTCGGTCATAGGGCTGGCCACAGGACGAAGGAGAATGAGACGCAGCGTAGTGCGGAATACCTCTATATCTCGGACCATAAGGGAGGTGGGAGGTCGGCCGGAGCACCGCACTGGTCGGTATGCCTGTTCACCGGTCAGGCGCAGGTCAAGAAGGGCGAATACGATGAGAGCACGGCGCTTATCAGTCTGGGGCATAATTCACACCCCAACTGGTACAATCTTATGAATTATCCATCAGCACGCAGTCGCTGAATGCAAATTTGCTAATCTCGTCAACGTGCTTGTTCCGGGATCACATGGCTGGGTCCTGGCATTCAGCGGCCTATACTGCGGAGAACGAGCCGACACTGCGGCCGATGGGAACCGGAATACCCAACGCGGAGTGCGACGGACGAAGCCTGCGAGATTGCTCGGCACCGATAATGCAGCAAGCCTGTCGTACAGTAGGCAGCAAGGCTGAACACGAACTCGCTGGTTGGCTGGTATGCGCTTCTCGTACAGGTTCTCGTTGCCGTCTTTTCCAGGATAGCGGAGCTGTTAGTCCTAGGACGTAGGGATGTTTGGAATCTCAACGGATTTTCGTGCGCAAAATCCGGATACGACCTTGTTCGAAAGTGCCAACTCCATGAACTGGGATGGAGAACATTGTCAGGCGCGCCCAATGGAACATTATGGCGCCAGGTTGCCATCTCGTTGGCCGTCGTTGGCCGTCGTTGGTCGTCTTAGAAGAGGTTAGGACCCGATAAGTCCCTGCCCACATCCCACTTGGTCCCATCCAAGGTGGCCCTCGTCCGATATGGCGTGGGTCTTGAGACGGACTGTGTGGAATCGTGGGAGAAGATTTGCGTCCCGAAGAAGACCCTTAAGACATGCTAGGCAAGCCCGAGTCCAAGATAGTGTTGGTAGCGTTCGCGAATCCAGTAGACCTAGCCGAGGTTGGCTTGAAGGAGTATGACTCGACGGCGGCAGAGGAAGACCGCTCTCTCAAGCGTAGTTGGCGCGGTTCAGCCTCAGGTTCGCGCGTCGTTGTCGCACATGCGAGAGCCGCGTTGCCTCGCCGGGTCGCTGCGTGGCCGACCAGGCATTTTCAGGGCGTGCCAGGGATAGAAAGCAGCGAGCTTCCGTGCCTCTCGGGGCTCTGTCCGGCCCCATGTCCTTGCATGGAGGTGGTCAGCGCGCATCAAGCAACCATGCAGCTTTCCATGTGATAGAAATTGAACGGTCCTTGCTTGATGACGTCGCGAGAATCCTTCGGAAGAATGGGTGGACGCTGGCGTGTCTTCACTGTCGCGATGCTTTCCAAGAATCCAACGTCTTTTTCCATAGGGCTGTTCGTGATGCGCCGCGAGGACCAAGGGGTCTTGGGGGTCTTGTCTGGGGGGTCTTGGGGTGCGATGGCCCACGCCACGCGCGCACCACAATTGTGAATCTCCGAGAGACAGTCGCAGACGGTGTAAACATTGGAGAGAGATCTCACCTCCAGAAAGCTCCACGCTTGTCAACCTGTCGTTGCATTTGCGGGCTTTGCGGAGGAGAAGCACCGAGGGAGAACCGAAAAGGAGGAGATGAATAGCGGGCATGGCGGGGGAGCGAATCTGCGGAGGTGGCGCAGTTGGTGGACAGCTGCTGGCGCCATGCAGCGGTCCCTGTGTGCACTGTCAGCAGCGAAGTCCGGCTGTCATAAGCTGGCATGCAGCTGACGGCGGCCCCCAACGGAAGCTCGGCAAGGGTCCTGATCCTGACTTCCCCCAGATGCCACGGTGAGTCCACTGTCCCACACCACCACCACAGCACTGTCGGGTTCGCTGGAGGGACCAAGGGACGGTGTGCCACACGCCTTGACCGCCAGACGACGCCTGAGGCGGGGGCCCCGTTTGCCCGCCAAGTAGGTGGTCAAGCTCATCAAGCTCGTCAAGCTCAGCGCCAGTGCTTGGTGCTGCAAATCTTCCCCAGGCAGCCAAGGACCTGCCTCCGCACGGCGCCGCGACCCTCAATTTGCAGGCGAACCCACCGAACCACTACTTTCAACAACACCTGTCGGCTGGACGTGCATCTCACTCAGACAAGCCAGGCACACGAGGCACACCGCGAACCGAGACCGTCAGCATCGGATTCTGTAAGCGCCCGGCATCAACCATGGCAAGATTGGAAATCTAGAGAGAGTAGACGACTCATTCAAGCCTGGAGCAATCGGCGTTCGGCCGTAGTATATAGCACGTGGCAACAAAAACCCTTCTATCTTCTTTGCCACTGCACTGCACCCAGCAGGGTGGTAAACACCGACAGAAACGAACACCACAGCAGAGACCACGGATTCCAGGTCGCCAGGCCATCCAGGCGCCAGGATTCCCAGCGCTAGGTCCCCTTCCGCTCAAATTGGTTATACTTGGCGGGGCTAGCAGCATTCCTGCACGCCGGACGTCGAACCGTTGCCCCCCTTTCATGCCCCTGGTCTGCCCAAGTCTGCCCAAGTCTCCGTCAACAAGGCCTGGGAGGGCCTGGGCGGGCAAACGAGAGGCAAGCTTGCAAGTCATCCCGCTGCATGCCGCTCGAATGTCGCAAGTCCCTTGCGCCTGTCGACCTTCCACGGGCCTCTTCCAGCTTGGGATATCCTCTTTCGGCCTACTTCCCGCCGCGGCACGGCAGAGTTGGCCAGGCTTGCCAGGCCCCGGCCGCGGCTCGTGACAACGATGAGGTCATCTTACTGCTCGGTCACAGATTATAGCAAAGCCTATCTTTTACAGCTTCTACCTGTGTCAGGTTGGGCCATCTGGTCAGACACGCAGATGTCTTATGATCATGTGCTCTGCTATACATGAGTCTGCAGCAGCAGCAGCAGCAGGATACCTGGAACTAGAAGGAAGAAATCGGGTCGCATTCCTAGAGACCAAGGGTACCTACCAAACACATACAAACACTGCTACAGGGAACGTCGGTCTAAAGGCAGGCGAATGAGAGCCTTCCGCGACCAACTTATGGTCCCCCTGCCCCGCGTCTCCCTAAAGCCATCGGGGTCCCTGTTTGCCTGTCCTGCTGCTTTGGGGCAAATCTCCTGGCGGCGGTCCTCGGCTATCTCTAGATTTGCCTCTCCAGCACGCCGCCGTTCCACCCCGTGCTCGCCGCCGTTGCTGTAGGCGGAGGTAGCTCGTTGCATGTGGAGGGGCCTCGTCGCCTGTCTTGCCTGTCGTGATGGGGAATACCTGCAGGGAAAACTTCCTAACCCATGGACCAGTTTCCAGTTTTGCAAACATCTTCCCCATCAAGCCAGTCAGGGCACGAGGTAATGACACTGTCTGGATACGCCTGGCTACCTTGCTACCTATCTGGCTGCCTCTACTATGTTCCCCCAACGTTACGCGAAGCTTAAATAGTCCCCGTTCTCCCCAACGTTGCATCAGCCTGGTCCCAGATCTGCGGTGTTGATCAACCTCTCTCGGTCTTAAATACGCCATCCCCTCCTCTCCTTCAACTTGGTCGGGTACCGTTTGACCTAGGTCCTTTCTTCTCCCTTTTCGATTTTCTCTCTCGAGTTTCGAACCTCTCCCTCTGACCTTCCGATGAGAGAGCGCTGAGCAGTCCCAACCATGGCGCCCCCCAGATTCATGGGCCTCACTGGCCGACCACTGTCGCTGGCCGTATCCGCGGTGGCCACGACTGGTTTCCTCCTCTTCGGTTACGATCAAGGTGTTATGTCGGGTATCATCAGTGCCCCAGCTTTCGCCGATGTCATCGAGGAGACGAGGGACAACTCCACCATGCAGGGTCTCGTCACTGCCATCTACGAGATTGGATGCTTAGCGGGCGCCATGTTCATTCTCTGGGCCGGTGACGCTCTTGGTAGACGAAGGGCTATGATCCTTGGTGCCTTTATCATGATCCTCGGCGCCTTGATTCAGTGCACCCCGTACAACAACCACCAGGCTCTGGCTCAGTTCATCGTCGGTCGTGTGGTTACCGGTGTAGGCAACGGCATCAACACTTCGACCATTCCCACCTATCAAGGTTTGTCAATCCCCTACTGATCATCAACTCATATAGTTAACTAACTCTTGCCAGCCGAATGCAGTAAGACTTCGAACCGTGGTCTGCTCATTTGCATTGAGGGTGGAGTCATTGCCTTCGGAACCCTGATCGCCTACTGGATTGACTATGGCTGCTCTTACGGCAACCCCGACCTCGTCTGGCGGTTCCCTATTGCCTTCCAGATCGTCTTCGGTGTCATTCTCTGCGTCGCCATGTGCTTCCTGCCCGAGTCGCCTCGTTGGTTGCTTCTCCATGAGCGTCATGAAGATGCCGACAAGGTCATCTCCGGTCTGCGTGGATACGAGCTGAGCAGTCCCGAGACGCAGCTCGAATTGGACATTATCCTTGACTCCATCCGCGCGTCTGGTTTCGGTGGCCAGAGCGGCACTCCTTTTAAGGCCCTGTTGAGCGGCGGCAAGACGCAGCACTTCCGTCGTATGCTGCTCGGTTCCAGCAGTCAGCTGATGCAGCAGATCGGTGGTTGCAACGCCGTCATCTACTACTTCCCCATTCTCTTCGAGAAGTCCATTGCCAAGGGCGAGCACAACTTCGCCATGCTTATGGGCGGTGTCAACATGATCGTCTACTCGATCTTCGCCACCACGTCTTGGTTTGTCATTGAACGCGTCGGACGTCGCAAGCTTTTCCTGTGGGGTACCGCCGGCCAGTGCTTGTCGATGGTGATCACCTTTGCCTGCCTCATCCCCGGTACCGTCTCCGCATCCAAGGGTGCCGCCGTCGGTCTATTCACCTACATTGCGTCTTTCGGTGCCTCGTGGCTGCCTCTTCCCTGGCTGTGAGTTAATCCTCTACCATCCTCCTTCGAAGTGCCCTCGGAACATGTGACTGATCCTTTCATGCAGGTACCCTGCCGAGGTCAACCCCATCAAGACCCGAGCCAAGGCGAACGCCGTGTCCACCTGCACTAACTGGCTATTTAACTTCTTGAGTAAGTGTCTTCTGCGAACAACATGAACGGGAGCAGTGCTGACTTGCGACAAAGTTGTGATGGTTACCCCCATTATGATCACCCACATCGGCTGGGGTACCTACCTCTTCTTCGCCGTTGTCAACGCCACCTTCTTCCCCGTCATTTGGTTCTTCTACCCCGAGACCGCCAAACGGTCTCTCGAGGAGATTGACATCATCTTCGCCAAGGGCTACGTCGACAAGATCTCGTACGTCAAGGCTGCTGAAGAGCTCCCTCTCCTCACGGACGAGCAGATCGAGCAAGAAGCGCTCCGCTACGGTCTCATTGATACGGCTGCCCACGCTGTCGGCGCCGGTCACGGTCCTGAGAAGGCCTACAGCGAGAAGAGCGAGAATGGAGTGGAGAACAACGAGTTCGTTGCTCCGTCCAAGGTCTAAACGAGCTGTATATTCGATCAGCTTCAGGTGGTCTGATTGAGGAGATCACAATTGGGAACTTCATGAGGAGATGGAGACTGGATATACCCGTAGCACCTGGCAGAACCCAGAGCTACACAAGTCTTACTTATCATTCGCAGGGCTTCATTGCTACTGCCTCGAGTTAATGATCATCGATAGATAGAAAGCATTTGGTCGTCACCAAGTCATAATAGAACCAACATCTGTCTTGCTACTTTGATCGCACCGCGATAAAGCGCCATTGTACTCGCGCTGAATTCTGACTGGTGCTGTCATGTGGTCCTTCGGCTAGGTTGCATCGAATGCAGTCCAGCAGAGACGGCGGTGAGGGCTCGCACCTTGCGTGTTCCGGCGAGATTGGAATGAAACAACCGAGGACGCTTTCAACAACGACCGGCTCGATGGTCAGAGCCTCGGTCCTTGCAATTGACGAGACAACAAGCGCCATGCAGAAGCTGTGTATCTGTGTATCTGTGTATCTGAGGCAGGCAGGCGAGGTAGGTACGGCCCAGAGATGCAGAGGAAATCATGGAATGCATTGTCGCAGAGTCGGATATTTGCATATTCTGCCCTACCAGCCGCAGTTATCCGGGAATTCACACCCAGGGATTCGTCCGCTGTTTACACCCATATATATACCAACATAAAAAGTCACCCTCCAACAACATCAAGGCTCGATGGTCTAGTGGTATGATTCTCGCTTAGGGTAACACCCTTTGCAAGCATATGCATCAATCTGATCATATGTGATTATGCGAGAGGTCTCGGGTTCGATCCCCGATTGAGCCCCTTACTTTTGCATTTTGAAACTGAATTTCTGTTTTGTTTCGGTGTAACTCGAAGGCAGGTGAAGAGATTTTGCTTGGAATTCATGTTGGGCTTGTCTGGTGGACGACCTTGACTCACACCGGTAAGCTCTGTGGAGTGGTTGCTTTCTGATTGGCAACGATTGCCCTGCCAAGATCTCTAGCGTTCCTGCGCTAGTCTGATTCATCAGGGTCTCCGGGTTCTGGTGGGCCCCTTCATTTTGGCCATTTGCTGTGCAATGTTGGCATCCTACGCTGTTGCTGACTTTTTCCATCTTCCATTCATGTGCTTCCCCAATGCTGCTGCTTGGACTGCTACTTGGAACCCTCTGAGCTTCACATCTGCAGCTGACCCTTGTACGAGAACTGAATCGTCTGGTAAGGGACGCTATACGGATCGCAGCCGTCGACTCTGCCAACCGACTTTCACTGTCGGGTGGCTGGCCGTTTTTTGATGTTATGTGACCGTGTGACACTCTACGATAGATCGACGTCACGTTGCGCGAGTTCTCCCGAGGTCGCCGACATCCAAGCCCAATTGTATCCCCTTGTACGTTTTCAAGGCGAGAGTGGGAAGCAAGGGCTTTGGGAACAGGTCATGCAAGGCCCTTCGAGGGTAAGATAGCCCCGAGAAGAATGCTCTTTCATATTCCAGGTCCTCCCTTGAGAAGCGAAACACCAATACCCCCCATTGACGAGTATCCCACGCCATTGGCGTAACTCACCTGGAGGTCATCCATCGGAGCCCTATGGATCGCTTGCGCCCCGTTGCCCGACACTCGGGAGGCAGACTGGCCGTGACAAGTTGACCTGCCCCGGGAGCGTTCTAGGTGATCAGATTATCCCTCGAGGCTTTCGCTATAGGATAAGGTGATCACTGGCACATTCAAGTTCTGTGAGCACTGTCCCTTAGCCTAGTCGTGGCAGGGTAATCCAGTTGCTGATGAATACCCTCCTACAAGGTACAGTGGTTACCCTAGTTATTACAACCCCTACTTACTACAAATCCGCTAATTATTACAAATAAATGCCTATACCGGGAAATTTTATATAAGAAATACCCTAGTTACTACATAAACTGCAAACTGCAAATCAATTAACAAATTTTTACATTAATAAGGGTCAACTTTTAATACAGCGGACCATTTCCCCTTTCCTTTTTTCTAGTTAATTAGGCCCTAACTAAGCCCCAACTAAGCCCCAAACACCTACAACTTCGGTTTTTTCTAGTTAATTGCGCCTTAACTAAGCCCTAAATACCCTAACCTATAGTTTTTAACAGCACACAGCACTAAAAACACCGTAACTACAACCTCCCTTTAAACAGCTTTCCCTAACCTTTACCAACAACCTTTAACAACCTTTAACAACTGCTACGGCACAAATATCGGGAAGGCAAGGCTTCGGGAAGTTGTTACCAATTGCGTTGATATTAAAGGTGAAGAACAAAGGAAAGGAAGGTCGGCTAGCTGCAGGTCGCGCAGGCCCCAAGTAGGCGGTGCGGCTGCAGCCCTTCCGAAATAGGCTAGCGTATGATACAGCTGTCAACAGGTGCCCCAGCCTTGGCAGGTGCCAGACCTCTGTCAGGTGCCAGACCAAGCGTTCCTTCCTTCGCTTCCGTTGCCAGCCACCCGCCGTGGCCGTGCAGGTTGTGGCTGTGCGGGTGTGCGCCACAACAACAACTACTTAATATACCTATAAAACGCACCTCCTATTAAGCCTCCATTAAACAACGCCTTGCCTTACGCCATTTTCATTTAACAACCCGCTTAAAGCCTAATTAACGGCGCTATAAAAAGTAGTTTTAATAATAATATAACTTCCCCCTAACTATATCCTAAATCTCCTAATATTTAATAGTAACTAACCTTAAAGCTTTCTCCGGTAATAGCCCCGGCCTCCGCCACTCCCGCGTTACCTAAGCTAAATGGCCTATGTTTAAAGATATCTTTAAGCGTTAATAAGTAGGAATAAAGGTTTAGGGCATTAACACCTCTCGCAAAACCTTCTTTTTAAAAGCATAACGAATATAAATAAATTACCCGGCTGCCCGTAATAACAAGCCTCCCTTTAACCCTCTAACCTTTAGCAAAACGTAGCTTTCCTTATTTTAAAAGCGATACGGCGTTAAATATTACATAACACACGGCAAGCGTACTTTTATTAAAGCCGCTCTCCGCTTACCCGAGACTATAACTAAAATAAAGCTTATTTAAAAACTTATTACTAAAACTTTTATTAATAACCGTTATAATATAAACTAAACTAAGTTATATTAAAAAAGGACCGCCTTTTCTGGCTTAATTATTAAACAGCGCCTTAAGAAAAAGCTTAATAAAACACGCATTTTTTTAATATATATAAATAACGATATAAAAACGGATCGTTTTACTTTTTAAGTTATTAGTAAAGCTACTACGCCGTATACTTTTCGTAACTTTAATTAAAAAAGGCATAACATTACTTAGCGCTATAATAAAAAAACTTAGTTCACCGGCGCTTTAATAACAAAATAGCTACTAATATTTTATGCCTATATCTAAAGGACTAAACCCGGCTAAAAAATATTATTACTATTAAATAACTTTTTTACATACGCTACTAGTCTCGCTTTTACCTTTCCGCCACTTAATATTACCGTAAAGTTTTTCCCTCCTAACGTTATTTTAATCTTTTAACTATGCGATATAGGTATTATTTGCACGCTAAAAGCGTACTATAAAAGGTTATATTTAATCTAAATATGTGCCTTAGTCGATATAAAAGCTAACTTAAACCCCGTCGCCTCTATAACTTTAAAAGAGACTATAATTTAAATATTTAAGCATTATTATAATACTTTAAAGCTAAAAATTATACATAATTATTAACGTAAGTTTATATTGCTAAAAAATATAAAACTAATTTCGGGGCCGTTTAAATAATAACTTGCTAACCTCCTAAAGTTATATACGAAGGCTACCGCTTACGTTAAAAACCGTATAATTATAAACTAATTTTTTAACCCTGAAAACGAGGACCAACCTCCCGATAAGCCTACAACAGATATAAAAATACTATAACAAGTTATTAAAAAATATTTTAAAAAGCTAAACTACAAAGATATTAAAGAAATACAGCACGAAAAATAATAAAAAATCCCTAACATAATATCTTTAAAAAAAAGGTTAATTAACTTAATAAAGTTACTATTACTAATAAAAGTTAATAAAACCTTTAATAATAAAAACTTAGCTTTGCTTTAAAAAATAAAAACCTCTCTCGGTAATACTATCGCTAATAACGTAAAACAAGCAAACTTAACTAAATAGTTTAAGCCGTAAAAATAGCAGCAAATATAAAGCTAAAACCCTCTCTCTAAGTTTTTTATATTCCCCGTTACTAAAAAGTCTACCGCTTACTAAGCCTCGTAACCGTAACTATAGCCGTCCCTTAATATACTAAAAACTTTATAAAAAGACGGCTTTTTTCCTAAATTTACCTATAATAAACTTTTTCAGCAGTTAAAGCGATGCCTAATAACTTGCTAAAGTCGGAAAGGCGGCGCAAAACTAAGTTATAAGTGGCCTAAGGCTTAAAAACCGCAGATTTAAGACCTTTAAGTCTATAGTCTAGAGTCACGCCTGCAGCGGGTTAACAACTACAATACTAAAAAACCCCACGAAGCGGGTAAAAAAAGCGGGTTTTAAGCTTCACATACAAACGAGAGAAATAGCTATTTATTATTATTAAGCGGCCATATTGCTATTAGTATTAAAAAGCTTCAATTCCTAGCAAAATTTTAGTGGTAACCAAGCTAGCTTTCACTATAGGTCCCGGTCACGTGGGCTCTAGAAACTGCAAATATTCTAGTTATTGCAAATCTCCTGGCCGCCCGAATCACTTGTAATAACTAGGGTAACCACTGTATCTCATCTCATCGCTCCCCTGGCAGGGAAGTCCCCTTCTGAGACTGTCGGCGCCGGTGATTGCAGGACTCCTGGGGTCATAGGCGGCCCGCAGCGATGCTCGTGGTGGAATTCCATCTCGCTTGAACTGAGTTGCAAGATGCATGGGCACTGATTATTCGAGTCTACCTAGGTAGCCATTCAAACGCGTGGCCTCGCCATCATCCGTGGTTCTTGCCTTCGATCGCTCTGCTGAGCGGCCTTATGTGCTAGTGCTTGCTGGTGTATGAGCACTGTTGTCTGGGTGTGCGCGAAGGCGACAGGTGCCACTTTTGAAGGAAATACCAACAGAGCTCTGGTGGCACCCTCTTTGGGAATGACGTTGGCTGTCCTACTCTATAGGCCAGGACCCGGCAAGTGCGACCACTCTCTGCGAAGGCATCGTGATCGGGCGACGGTGAAGCGCGAAGACACGTGTTGTTGTCTGTCTGCCCTCTCGTCTTCCCTTCACTCAGACAAGCTGCTGGGCAGCACGAAACCGGTCGCATGGCGCCAGAGCACGTCCCGCGGTCTTTAGGTGAGAGAGACGTGCGGCATCAAGGAGACTGCTATTGAGCTGAGACAATGACACTTTGCCTCCACGATCGGTAACAACCCAATAATAATAAACCGCGTTTAAAAGGCGATATCGATGGCAATCCGTCCGCAACTATCCGGAACTTATAAATAAAAGTCGAGCTTAAACTCTTTTATTTGTTCGTTATCACCCCTGCAATCTACTGTTTCTAACGCTCCCATAAGCCCCGAAAGCCGCCCGGCAAAGATATCCGTTCCGTCCTGATTAAAAAGTTTTCCGCCCTACTTTTCCGTTTTGCATTTTTTTAACACTTTAAGTAAAAACCTTTACATAATAAATTTAATAGTTTTAATTAGCAAATAGCCTTCTAACCTAGGGTGCTTAAGTATAACGTCGAATAAAAAGAATCAAACTTAAAACGTATTTATTATACTTTTATAAATTACTGGTTATAAATGGTTTTATAAAGCTATTGTTTAGGTGTTTATACGATCGCTTTATCGAAAAAACGGGTAAATGTCTTTTATTAGTTTCCGTTTTTATTTTTATTAAATATATTTATGATAGGTACCAATGAAGGGATCCCTCCGGGGATCCCTAGCCAGCAGCAGATAGCTCTTGCCCTTGTACCATAGATCCTTTTGTAGGAAGGATCCCTCCACTAGGAGGGATCCTCCTATAATACTTGATCCAGGAGAATAGCTCCTGGCAGAGAGATTAA